>JAKUCM010003080.1:0-92561 GCA_023374145.1 Lepidium sativum
CCTAGCTAGTCAGCAAGTTTTATATAAGTTTTAACTTAACTATTCGCGTTATGCAGAATATGGATACATAATCTTCGGACAGACGAGAGATATATACATCCATCCATACATATAGGGAGGTTTTGTGTATCAATTATATATAAACATACAAATTTGATTTCATAGTTACCCAAATCACTACAAAGCCACTTAGCACACACACATATTGAGAAGACATCATATCACGATTCTATCAATCACACATTTTCTTCTCTCTGGTCGTGTCCTAAGCTCGAAGAGGTTCCAACAATCTCATCCGTACTATTGGGCATATCCAAAGTTTGGGATATTGGAATAGTGTTACCAAAAGGATCATCATCTTCGTTGATAAGCGAATTAAGAAACGAGGAGAACTTGTCGTCGTAGCAGAAACCAAAGTCTTCATCATCATCTTCATGGCCAAAGACATTGATACTCATCTTGCTAGCTCCATATCCGCTATTCACGGTGGTATCTGCAATGTGAGAACTAGAATTAGGGGCTAGAGCGTCTCGTCCAGTACCGGAAACTTCTTCTTCTGTTTTATGGATGTTGTTTGTATCAAGAGATTTGTGAGTTTGAGGATCAATGCCTTGTCGTAATAGTTTCTTACGAAGATGAGTGTTCCAATAGTTCTTGATCTCATTATCAGTCCTTCCTGGTATCCTTCCAGCGATCAATGACCACCTGCATCACACAATTAAATCCTCATCAAAGTGTAAATTTTTAAATTCTTGTTTGCTTTAATTGATAAATCATGAGCAATATGAAGGTAGGAATGATTTGATTCCTAAAACTATACTGCCAAGGCAAAAAAACACAATTCTATCTAAGTGAAAGAGATCATTATTTTGCTAAAATTCCAATCACCAATCAAATTTTTTATATTTATATGCATATAGTGATTAAACTCTAGCTTAAAGCAAAAGAATAAAATAAAACAACCCTAGTTTTTTATGCGTGTATAGACGTTATGTATTACCTCTGTTAGAGAAAGTTTGAAAGTTTGAGGAAGTTAGTATAGTATAAATGTGTAATGATACCGGTTTCCGAGGAGGCGGTGAAGGCGGAGGATGAGATCTTCTTCATCGGAGGTGATTCCGCCGCGCTTAACAGAAGGCCGGAGATAATTCATCCAACGAAGACGACAGCTTTTACCACAACGAAGTAAACCAGCTCTTTTGGGAAGAGATCGCCAACGTCCTTCACCTTCTTTCTTTATGAAGCTCATAAGTATTTCGTCTTCCTCCACTGTCCATGGTCCTCTCTTCATTCCCATCTTCGTGCAACATGGTGTCGTTTTCTTTGCTACTGCTTTCTTTCCCTTACTTCACGTCATCATCTCCTCCGTCTGATCAACAGATCTCTCTCTTAGGGTTTCGTAATCACTCTGAGTTTTTGGATTGGTTGCTGCTTTTTGCAATAGAGCATTCACATAGATGCTCATGGTAATCTTCTAAGAATACAAATATTATTATTTTAATTTAAATTAAAATTTAAAAAAATTTAGTATCCAATAGAAATTTGAATTTGACAAGAACTTCGCTCTTAACTCTTATTTAAGAATATCTCTCTCTTAAGTCTCTTAAGAATAATATTATTTTAATTTAAGAACTCGTCCAAAAATCTTCAATGTGGATGCTCTTAGACCATCTCCATCCATAATAAGACTCTTATTTTTTTTTGTCAACAACAAATTATATTGGGCCACAACTGGCCGACCCAATAACCAAATTTCTACATAATGTAGACATAGGGACTCGATCCCGGGTTATGCAAATGCGCTGCCTTAAGTGGACTTACCGTCTGCCACTAGGTTAGATGTCATTTGCAATAAGACTCTTATTTAGAGTCTCTTAATAATAAAAATATAATATTTTAATACAATATCTTTTTTTAATTAAGTTCTAATTCTAAAATAAGAAATAGACCAACAATAAGAGGACATATGGATTATGAGTCTCTTATTTTTTCTCTCATAGTCTCTTAAATCTCTTACTTAAGAGACTCATCTCATTCTCTCTCGTCTCTTCTCATTATTTTGGTTTTTATAATCTGCATTACATGCATGGTTAAAAGAAAAAAGAAAAGACTTACCTTGCCATGAAGCCAAAGCACCCCGATTAATTTTCAGGAGCAAGCCATCGAGTTTTGAGTATGTTATTCATAAATATACCACATTTCGAACTCATTTTATGGTTCACATTATAGAAAACTCCAACTCAAATTGTATTACGGGTGGTTTCAGATAAAACACAAATCTATTGGTTATGAATTTGATTTCCCTCAGAAACTAAGTCGATGTTGCTTGGCTACACAAAAATAGAATCATGTCTACAATCTTATTAAATACTCCAAGATTGGTAGTATTTCTTTGGCCAAAACGGTTAATCAAAAACTTAAAAATACATCAAAGTGGGCTTCTAGTTATTTGTACTATTTTTTTTTTTGTTAAATAACAATTCTTAATTCATAATCAAAACCCACTAATAAAATTTTTATTTTTATTTTCCACATAAAAATGAAATAGAATTCCAAATGTTTTAGCCATTAACCACGATAATGTAAGCCATGAGCCATGAGATTGAAATAACTCGACAGCTTCTAATTATTGGTTAGTTATATATGTAACTATAATTTGATAGTCCATAAAAGTATGCTTAACTAATCTTCTAGAATTGAGAAAATTATAGCAACATGGTTGATAATACATTAATGAATACTAACCACCTTGATTTTTTTTTGTCAAAACCACCTTGATTTTAAAATAATTAATTAAGATTGATACCAATGAAAGAAGCATTCAAAATATTTGGACCACAATGGGTGATTAGAGAAAATGCTAGATATTGTTACAAATCGGGAATATAGGGGTGAAATTGTGAAAAACGCAAATGTTAAGGCCCCACAATAAAGAAAGATACTGGCGCATGACAAATTAACATAAGTATCCCTTTGGTAATACAGTTAGTCAATTTCAAACCCTAAACTTTTGATGTTTGTCATTTTTTCCTTTTTTTCAATTTCATTAAATTCGTCATCATATTTTAATTTCAGTACTGTAATAGAGCTGGCATCTGATCTTTCCACTCCAATCTCGAATCCTTCAATTTCTCATTAAAATTAAACCCTAATTCTTATTTTCTTCTGAAATTTTCCCTCGTAAATGGATCTGTTTCCTTGAGGAACCAATTTGTTCGTTGCATTTTGCTGACGGACGGAGAAGAGATGGCGCGGCAAATGACGTCATCTCAGTTCCACAAATCAAAGACTCTCGACAACAAATATGTGCGAACTTCTTCTTCTTCTTCTTCCGCGATTCATCGGATTTGTTTTTTCATTTTTTTGGGGGGGTATAGCTTTGGATTCTAGTTCTACCATTTTGAAATTGAACGCTAAATCTTTGTGGAACTGTTCGACAATAGATGGTCAAAAATGGAATTTGTTTCTTTTAATCATTCAAGCTTCAAGTCTAGTGTTCTGAGCAACTCTTTTATATCAAGGTTGATTCATGGTTTTGTGTGCAGATGCTGGGAGATGAAATTGGTAAAGGAGCTTATGGTCGAGTTTACAAAGGATTAGACTTGTGAGAATGGAGACTTCGTGGCCATCAAACAAGTCTCTTTGGAGAATATTGTTCAAGAGGATCTTAACACCATCATGGTTTGTTAATCATTTTTATTTTCCTATATCTCATTTCTCCTTACCACTGCCATCTTGACTGAATCTGGTTTTACTTGTGGGTGGTTCTTGGCTCTTGTGATGATTTTCTCCAGCAAGAAATTGATCTGTTAAAGGTAGCTTTTTTCTTCAATGTTCCACAATTCCACAATCAATTTGTTTCACTACACATTTCGTTAGTTTTAACATTGACTGAGACTGGTATGCAACTATACATATGTACTTTATCCCATTCCATGTAGAGCGTGACCCGCTTTTCTGAATTGTGGACATATATTTATTTATAAAGTTGGGATTCTGATGTTTAAGTTTCCATGAACTTACGCCAAATCATTCGCCTTCTGAACTTTTTGCTTCTTCTCATTAATGGTTATGCTGGTTAAGATGCAGTCTTCCTCAATGTCTGTTAACGTAACTTTTCATTACAGAACTTGAACCATAAAAACATTGTGAAGTATCTTGGGTCCTCGAAGACAAAGACTCACCTTCACATTATTCTGGAGTAAGTAGCTTTTGTGTTTATTTCGATCCACTCTGGACTATAATATGAAAACTCATGTTCAATCTTGTGTTTGCAGGTACGTTGAGAACGGCTCGCTTGCCAACATAATTAAACCAAATAAATTTGGACCTTTCCCCGAATCATTGGTGGCTGTATACATTGCTCAGGTCTGTCTTTATCTTTCTAGGTTACTTAGTTTTTCTTTTCTGCAGTTTGTACTAATTAGTGAATACAGGTCTTGGAAGGTTTAGTATATCTGCATGAGCAGGGTGTCATACACCGTGATATCAAAGGTGCAAATATTTTGACGACAAAGGAGGTATGTATATCTGTACCATATGTTTTTTATAAGTTATTCTTAGGCATGTCTTCAGTGTGTTTTTGTTTCAAAATCTGTTGTATAGTAGGGTGAATAAGATTCTTCTTGGCTAAATTCCTTAGATAGATACTGACTTTCTCATACTTCAGGGTCTTGTTAAGCTTGCGGACTTTGGAGTTGCCACTAAACTAAACGAGGCTGATGTTAACACTCACTCGGTGGTTGGAACTCCTTACTGGATGGCTCCTGAGGTACACCTTTGATGATATATCCATTTTTTCATCACCATTTCCTGTATACTTTTTTGTTATGAGAATTCTTACCTGAGTATGTGCTTATCGATGGCTACTCAACTTCTGTTTCAGGTTATTGAAATGTCTGGAGTTTGTGCTGCTTCTGACATTTGGAGTGTTGGATGCACAGTTATCGAACTTCTTACATGTGTACCTCCTTACTATGATCTGCAGCCCATGCCAGCCCTCTTTCGTATTGTTCAGGTTTTGCCAATATTTTATGAGTTTGCTTTTAGTCAATAAAACTTAGGTTTATCTTCCTTCCTATTATTTATTATTCTTTCTTATTGTGAATTACTCCACTCCTGAAGATATGCAAAAGAAGCCAAAAGTAACAAATTATTGCTTTTTCCCGGTTTCGTTTCAGGATGATAACCCTCCTATTCCTGACAGTCTTTCTCCTGATATTACAGACTTCCTACGACAGTGCTTCAAGAAGGTATGTTTTCTGATTTAGCATTTAATCATTCGACCAACCTATTTACCGGAACCGAGACACTTTTGATTTACGGTATGTACATCTGATTTTATATCTTTCATATTACAGGATTCCAGGCAGAGGCCTGATGCAAAGACACTGCTCTCTCACCCTTGGATACGGAACTCTAGACGAGCATTACAGTCATCGCTTCGGCATAGTGGAACCATCAAGTGAGAACCACTGTAAATGAAAATAATCATTTTTATGTCATCTTAGGAATGCACCAGTGTTCATTGCTTCCACTGAAGCTGTAGTGATTTCCTTGTAAACTTTGTCGCAGGTATATGAAGGAAGCGACTGCAAGTTCAGAGAAGGCTGACGGAGGTAGTCAAGATGTAGCTGAAAGCCTCTCAGCAGAAAAAGTGGGGATGACAAAAACTGTATGAATCCTCAGCCTTAATTTACCGTCAATCAATTTTGAAGATCCAGATAAAGAATTTAAAGAAGAATAGGAGAGCTCATTTAAGCTACTGATTTTTTCTTCTGTTTTCTTGTTCTGTAGGACTCAAAAAGCAAATTACCTCTGCTAGGGGTGGCGAGTTTTAGGTCTGAGAAATATCAATTATCACCCACTGATCTTGATGAAGAAGGAACAGATCATTTAGAAGATGATCTTACGTCGGATCAAGTTCCTACATTTTCTATTCTTGAGAAACCTCCTCTTCAATCTGGTAGTGGCAGTATTTCTTTAGAAATAAAGGAGGCATCTCAGGATATATTAGAGTTTAATGGGAAATTTGAACATGATGAAATACCTAAAAATCTGGAGATGGAAGTGTCTGAAGTTAGCAAAAATACTATAGCAACAAAGCAGGCTGGAAAAGAATGCTCCATCCAGGCAGACCAGATATCACACAGTTTTGGGCAAAAAGGTGAAGATAGTGGGCTACGAAAGGTAAGTTGTGTTGTTACGTCATTATTTTCTTAACACTTTCTTAGATAATCTGCTTAATCACGACGGAGAGTATAATATGCTCTGTGCTGTGAGCTGCCTTTTCTTTACCAATCAAATAATATACGTTTTTTGGTGAACCATGCATAGACGCTTTTAATAGTGAGACATATTTTGCTTCCTGTTGGGCCTTGAACTTGTTCATTACAAGATCATGCTTTTATTGTATTACTTTCCCTTGCTTCGTTGAATAATCAGTGAGTGTGTTAGACTAAGTGCTTTATACCAAGAATTTTTTTATTTCTTTCGGACAAGGTTGTTGATGACTGCCTTATACTGAGTTTTAGAAATATAAACTAACCAAATTTGTTTTGCTTGTTATTTCTATCTTAAAGCCTGTGAAGTCGTCATCTGGTGTTGGTGGGAACGAATTGGCTAGATTTAGTGATCCTCCTGGCGATGCTTCTTTGCATGATTTGTTTCATCCATTAGATAAAGTTCCTGAGGGAAAACCAAATGAAGCCTCAACATCGGCACCTGCATCAAATGTCAACCAAGGGGATTCTCCTGTTGCAGATGGTGGCAAAAATGATCTTGCAACAAAATTGCGGGCTACTATTGCGAAGCAAATGGAGGGGGAGACGGGGCACTCAAATGACGGTGGTGATCTATTCCGCTTAATGATGGGTGTTTTGAAAGATGATGTTATTGATATTGAGGGCTTGGTATGACATGTCTCAAGTATGTAGGTTAAACAACTCAACTATTATACTGCTAAAATATTTTCATTTCTTGTTTTTCAGGAGTTTGATGAAAAAGTGCCTGCGGAGAATCTTTTTCCTCTGCAGGTATTCTACAAATTTATATTCTGATTTTTTGGCAATTTCAGCATTTTATTTGTTGCTAATGCTACCTGACTGACTCACTTTATGCTCTGAAAAGGATATTTTGCAATTAAGTGCGACTGTTTCTTCTCAACGCTGTAGTCAGTTTTCCCCAATTTTTAGCGATTCCAAACCTTAGTATTTATTGGTTCAGTTTTTTGTAGGCAGTCGAGTTCAGCAGATTGGTTAGCTCCTTGAGGCCAGATGAGTCAGAAGATGCAATTGTATCTTCCTGTCAGAAACTTGTTGCCATGTTTCGTCAGAGACCTGGCCAGAAAGCAGCATTTGCGACGCAGCATGGTTTCCTACCTCTAATGGATCTCCTTGATATGCCTAAATCTAGAGTATGCTTACTTGTAGTCAAGCCGGATTTGTTTATTCTCCATCAGCAGTAGTTGTCAGCTCGGTGTGTATATTGAGTGGCTAATGTTTCTTTCCTGGTGCTTTCAGGTAATATGTGCCGTGCTGCAGCTTATAAACGAAATTATTAAAGATAAGACCGATTTCCAGGAAAATGCTTGTCTTGTTGGTCTTGTAAGTATCACTTTCCATGTGGTCACTGACTTGGTGGGTCAGTCACTAGTAATTCCTTTGTATAGTTGGGTGGCCTATTTGTTTTATCAGAGGCTTGTGTCCCGGTTTTTATCTTAAACATCTATTTGGGCAGCTAACACCATATTGGGATAAACTTAGATAGGTTATCCATGGTGTTGTTTTTTTCATCACTTATGTTAGTATGATATTCTCAGATACTCCAATCTGTGTTTTCTTTTATGTGGCTAATAATCCTATGTAAACTGATTATTCCAAGTGAAATGGCAGATTCCTGTGGTAATGAGTTTTGCTGGTCCTGAAAGGGACCACTCACGAGAAATTCGTAAAGAAGCAGCTTACTTCTTGCAGCAGCTTTGTCAGTCAAGGTTAATAATTATCAAATATTTATTACCTTGCCATTTTTATTTTTATCGTTAAGTCATAGAGCTGATCTGGTTGCTTCCTTACAGCTCCTTAACGCTGCAAATGTTCATAGCTTGCCGTGGAATTCCCATTTTGGTGGGATTTCTTGAAGCAGATTATGCCAAATACAGGTCAGTATTGTTTACCGTCTTCTTATGGTGTTTTGGACTTCCGCATATTATCTTGAATAAGTTGATGTAAGATCTATCGATTAATTTATTGTGAGGAGTTCGAAATTTACCCCAACTCCGTGATACCTAGGTTTATTACAAGTCCCAGCAGCATCTGATATTGTATGCGTTGTTGTTGTTGAGAGAGAGAGGAGGAAAAGAGAGAGCTTCTATTACAAACAACTGATAGATCTCTCAATAGCTGACCATTTTATTTATTGATTTAGACCTCTCTTTAATCAGTTCAGTTCCTTTTCACTCTTCGTGCTACTAAAATTTTACTGATTTGAGCTTTTGTATTCAGGGAGATGGTTCACTTGGCTATTGACGGGATGTGGCAGGTATTCAAACTCAAAAGATCCACCCCAAGAAATGATTTCTGCCGTATAGCTGCTAAGAATGGAATTCTTCTAAGGCTAATCAACACTCTTTATAGCTTGAATGAGGCAACCCGACTGGCTTGCGTATCAGGGGGTGCACTGATCGTGGATGGTCCAGCTCCACGACCTCACTCTGGTCAACTTGACCCCTACCAATCCTACTTCTAGTCAGCATGAGACTTCACTCAATGTGATTGATCAGCCTGATATGTTGAAAACTAGGCATGGGGGTGGTGAAGAGCCATCTCGTGCTTCAACTTCGAATTCTCAAAGATCAGATGTCCATCAACCAGATACATTGCATTTAGATGGTGATAGGCCTAGATTAAGCAGTATTGCACCGGATGCCTCAACGTCTGGCACAGAAGATGTAAAACAACAGCATCGAATTTCTCTCTCCGCTAATAGGACATCGACAGATAAGCTTCAGAAGCTGGCGGAGGGTGCCTCTAATGGTTTTTCTGTTACTCAGACAGAACAAGTTCGACCTCTGCTTAGCTTGCTGGAGAAAGAACCCCCTTCAAGAAATTATTCTGGTCAACTGGATTATGTTAAGCACATTACTGGCATAGAGAGACATGAAAGTAGACTTCCTCTTTTGCATGGCTCAAGTGACAAGAAAATCAACGGGGACTTAGATTTTCTGATGGCTGAATTTGCAGGTATGCTTTAAAGTTTTATATATAGCAAGGCTGTTCATACTGTAGACACATGTATGCTTATTTGTTTGCACTTTCTTATTACATTGTTCTTCAGAGGTCTCTGGACACGGAAAGGACAATGGAAATCTTGATACTGCGACTAGATATCCCAGTAAAACAATGACAAAGAAGGTTATGGCTACTGAAGCAGTTGCTTCTACGTCTGGCATTGCATCTCAGACGGCATCTGGAGTACTGTCAGGTTCGGGTGTTCTAAATGCTAGACCTGGAAGTGCCACATCGTCTGGTTTACTTGCCCATATGGTCTCTACGCTGAGTGCCGATGTCGCAAGGGAAATACTTGGAGAAAGTGGCTGATCTGCTTCTTGAATTTGCTCGAGCTGATACGACAGTAAAGTCATACATGTGCAGCCAAAGCTTACTCAGTCGTCTTTTCCACATGTTCAACCGTGTGGAACCTCCTATTCTGTTAAAGGTACTTGGAAATGCTGTGAAGTTTTCACATTTTTTATTTCCCGAAAGTGCTTTTCTGTAAACTTTTATGTTTCCTTACTGAACGGGCTTGGATGTGTGGTTTAGAGGTTCAGGTCACTTGCTTACTATGTCTTTCATATGTCCCAGATACTGGAGTGTACCAATCATTTATCTACTGATCCAAATTGTTTGGAGAATCTTCAGCGTGCAGATGCAATTAAGCATTTGATCCCCAACCTTGAGCTTAAGGATGGGCACCTTGTTTATCAGATCCATCATGAGGTTACCCTCTTGACTTGCTTAGAGATACTTTTCGTCTGTCAGTTGCATTTTGTTTTGCAGTATGCTAATTTAAAGAAAATATTGAAATTTGGATTGCTTAAACTTTAATTATGTAGGTTCTTAGTGCACTATTCAACCTGTGCAAGATAAACAAGAGGAGGCAAGAACAAGCGGCTGAAAATGGAATCATTCCGCACCTGATGCTTTTCATCATGTCGGATTCTCCTCTGAAACAATATGCGTTGCCACTATTATGTGATATGGCTCATGCATCTAGGAATTCAAGAGAGCAATTAAGAGCCCATGGCGGTCTGGACGTTTACCTGAGTTTACTAGATGATGAATATTGGTCTGTGATAGCCTTAGATTCAATCGCTGTTTGCTTGGCGCAAGACAATGACGACCGCAAGGTGGAGCAGGCGTTGCTCAAGCAAGATGCCATTCAGAAATTAGTTGATTTCTTCCAGAGCTGCCCAGAGAGACACTTTGTGCACATATTGGAGCCATTCTTGAAGATTATCACGTACGTGCCTCCTTTCTATAAAAGATTATCAATCTTTCCAAAACTTTCAGTTCTGATATGAGCAAATAAAGCTAAAGTTAGAAATACAAGTAAAACTGCCTCTTCTTCAGTCTAATTCATTTCATTCTTGAATCCAGGAAATCATATCGGATCAATAAGACATTAGCTGTAAATGGATTGACTCCATTGCTTATCTCAAGGCTAGGACCACCAAGATGCGATTGCTCGACTTAACCTCCTAAAACTCATCAAGGTAATGAAATTTGAATAGCCATAAATTATGTATAAAAAACTTTCTCTTGGTGTTAAATATTTAGTCTTGTGGGATCTATCTCAATAGGCTGTTTATGAGCATCACCCACGGCCAAAACAACTGATAGTAGAGAACGATCTCCCTCAAAAACTACAGAATCTGATAGAAGAACGACGTGACGGACAAAGTTCAGGAGGCCAAGTTCTAGTGAAGCAAATGGCAACATCTCTCCTCAAAGCACTTCACATTAACACTGTATTGTGAGTCGGTAACCAAACAACAATCACTTGGGATTGTACATTAACTCCCATTTTTTCACCAAGAGATTTTATACATCATCCTGGTTTTGCTGGAGGTTGAAACTTGAAAGATTTGATTTGTTTGGTTGTGATATATATCCAACATGGCTCTCGTGTTGTTTTATTCACTCAAGAGATGCCAACACTTGTGGTTTTGTATTATATTACCATTCAACCTATAAATATGCTTTTAGTGGTTTATAGCTGTGTAATTTGATCTTGTTCTCTTCAACAATGCATCCTACTGCAATTTTGAATTGAAATATAAATTCGTCAGCTCCATCCATAACTATGGTGTTGCAATTATATCGGAATTGTAATTTTCACCGTCAATTTTGTGGATCTGCAAAGTACAATGTTATTGAGCATTGATTGCTTGTAGAACTGTCATGTCTAATTGAAGCTCGTTCGTATTTTCTACGTTATAATTTTGTTCTATGATTCAGCTCAATCTCGTTCCTTTAAAGGAGTAATCAGTTTCTCCATATATATGTTTTCAGACCAAACACTGATCAAAGTCGAAACTTTTAGAAGAAAGAAGATGTGATCCTAATACATTGGAGCATATCTCTATAGTCAACACATAACAGAGATTACTCAAGCAGATAGGATCTTCTCTTTACGCACAAATAAAATCCTCGAAACCACTCTTAGAGCGAATCTAAAGGCTTCGAAGAAGAACTATGTGCGACATTCGAAACCAAAACAAGATAAATTGATGAAAATACATTGTAAAGACAAAGGTGCTCAGCTATATAATGAATGGTTGGGAAGTAAGTCTCTTCATTAAAAGAATTTCAGATTAACGAGATTTCTATACCCCTCATCACTGCACCATTATGCCTGTTTTCAGGAAAAAGCCATTGAAACGAAAAAGAGAATGAAACAGTTCCAAAAATTGACAGAATCGAAGGACAAACAAAGGTAGCTCTGATTTAGGGTTTGTAGAAGAACACCTTATTTATAAGTCTCGCGCTAAGGTATCCATCGGCGTGGCTGAGCCGATGTTATGGGCCTTGATATATGGGCTTTTAGTTTTAACCCATTATTGTTGAGGTCTATATTATAGAGCGCTAAAAGATAGCCCACCACGCTCTCATAAACCGAAAAGGAAAGATTTTTAGGTTAACTCATTTATATTGTATATATCATACATATTAAAATCGAATATTATAAAATTTAGAACTAAATTAAGTTATGATTCGTAACAATTTAAAAAAATAAATTTAAGGTGGATTTCATTATAAAATTTTATATAAACATTTAAAAATAATAAATATTTTATAGAAAAACTTTAAAAAGCTATAAAAACATCAAGTACAAATTTAATTTTTGATTCGGTTTCTGTTCAGTTTAAATTTGATTTCCTGGGTACATAAAGTTAGGATCTATTTTGGTATGTTGTCAGGTTTGGTTGGTTCTTTTAATTTAACATTATTTCAGATATTTTTATTTTTCGGGTTGGATTCAATTCGGTATATTATTGAATTTGGATTCGGATATTTTTATATAAAAATTTAATATTGAAAAATATAAAACAGAAAAACTCTAAAAACTAATAGTTGGTTAATGATTTGTAACGGTTCGGTTTTTTCATATACATAAATTTAGGATCTTTTAAAATATTTATTGTATTCGGTTCCTCTAATTCGAATTAATTTCAATTTGGATTTTAAATCTCTAAAACAAAATCTCAAAAATAATATTCAAAATATCAGCACGACTCTAATAACTTAAATAAATATAAACTAAAAAATTATTAAATTTCATACTATAGCATTACTATATACAGTGTGCAAGTAAACACAATTATTCGAAAAATGAAGATACTGTTTATATTATATTCAAAACGCTGGAAAAAAAGGAAAATAATTGAGAATTTGAGGCTAGAGCTGTTCTCAACATCTTATGTGCTAAGTATTTATTTACACACCCAATCAAAAGAAAAGTCGTATTCATCTTTTAAACGTTGGCATAAAAGGATTGGTTTCTCTTATTATTGTGTCTATGTCATCATCCATTCTTCTTTTCATTCATCTCGCAGACTTGTAAAGATAAGTAAATGTATACTTTATTTCTTTTTTCATGAATATAGAGAACTTTCTAGAAAAAATGAAGAAATTAATCAAAAAATGCTTTTGCCTTTTGCGATTTCCTCAAAAGACAGAAAAAATGACAAAGTTATGGGTCCCATTAAGTCTTGTTGCGACCCACTTAGCTTCTATGCATCTCACATGGCTACAACATGTTCTTGTCTGAAACCATCCCATGCTCCAAATATAAACAAAACCTTTTGTTTATTTTATTACTTGATTAGTGAGTTGTTTGTGTTTAGGTGGCCTGAAACTTAGCTTTTGTTAAAGTTAATATCTGATAGGCACTAGACCCTGAGATATGATTCAGCTCTAATTAATTCAAATTAGTACTGGCTATTGAATTATCTCTATATAGCTTTTACAATGTAAAAACGAAATGCTTATAAACATAATTGATTTTCACTTTTGTGTTTAAATGCATGTTTGATGCAATTAAGGCATTAAAGTTGCAACACATCCCTCATATATATCCTTCTTGTCTCACATAATTTGGAGCTTTAATGTTGCGCCCATCTGTTTGAATTCTATTGATAAAGTTTCCAGGCCATAGCATCATGATGGTGATTATGATGATGATGATAAATACCACAACCATCCAAAATTTGACAGCTCATCGCATCATTGATCATACCCCTCGAAGATGTGAGGTTAACATCGTTTGTTAGAACTTAGATATATCTTGCATGTGAAATGTTATTCTTACGGTTTTTGTAAATTAATTAACCAGGACTGATATAAACATTGATAGATCCAAAGAATAAAAGATAATCAATCCATAAATATAGTATTAATCATGAAACATATGAATTCACAACAGACACTCAAGCAACTATAATATATATAGTCGACCAAATATTAGAAAGAGATAAGGAAAAGATAATAAATGTCATAAAACATAAACCGTAAGTAAGTAAAGGCAAAACAATTTTTAGAACCTAACTCTGTGAATGGTTTTAAAAGAGAAAGCCAGAAGCCAAAGCAGCAACAGATGCAAGCAATGCAGGGACGAACATAGTTGCATCAGAAGTAGGACTTGGAGCCGGAGACTCTCCGGTCTGAGCCACGGCCTTTCCTACTACGGAGAAAGCTACAATAGCCACCGTCAATACAACCATAAGCTTCATCTTCATTGACTCCATCTCTTCTCTTTTGTGCTTTCTTTGAAGAAATCTAGTCAATATAGAATATGTATGATGATGTTTATTAGTCTCTCTCTTTATGAGTTGTGTTGTTCTTTTGAAAGTGTATTTATAAGCCAATTTTGAGAATGTTGTTTCGACAGACGTCTCTATTAATTATTGTATATTTTTATTTAATATTTTACTTAACTTTTTAGCAAAGGAGAAGGCATCTGAATTACAGCCAAGTGCCAAACAAAAACCAAAAAGTAAGACTTATGTCTTTTTACAGTTTCTCTTTGTTTCAAATTTAATGCCGTTGTACACATATTAAACAAAAAAGCATGAAAATTATCTACTCTAGTAAACATTTTATCGTTTGCCAAAACTCTACAATTTTGTTCTCTTTACGTAATAAACTACTATATTTGTAAGAAAAAATGACTCTTAATTCAAATCCGAAGTTTTGTGAGTATTAATCACTTAATGAACGTCTTAAAGTAAAAGTTGAATACCTCATAGATTGCAGGATTAATGGAATTCCAATATGATGTTAAGGAGATAATAGACATGACTATACCAACATTGTTTTATATTTTTTTGGTATCAAATTAACACTTTTATTTATTTTTCTTATCATGACAAAACTCAATCCAAACCTCAAATTCTAAATCTTATAATAATATATTACACAACTATCTGAAATCTAACTCCAATAAAAAGAATTACTGAAGTAACTAATTTAACTACTTGACAATATGTAATCTCCATTTTTATTCCATGATTTTATACATATGTTGAGCTAGATGAATTTACATTACGCCGAGTAAACTGCAATTGATTTAAATATCTAGAAATTGAAAAAGATTAAATATAATTGTTAATAGGTAATTGTGAATGGGAATTTGAAATGAGTCTTAGAATAGTGAAGAAAACTAAACAGGTTGTCCAAAGATATGAAAGAGGTGGCAGAGATTGGGTGTCTCAAGGGGCCAAACTATATTGTTGTCTTTCTCAACCACTCTCTTCTTTCTTTACAACCTCACCACTCATTTTCATTCATTTTCTAAAATGTCTTATTCTTTCTTTTATTGTAATCTATACTACTTTACATCATGTTCTCATTCCTTTTTACACTATATTAGACCCAAACATTGCTTTGTAAACATGTAAATTGTATTGTATGTAGCTTCATCGGATAATAGTTTATTTGGTTGTTTTACATTCTTGAAGATGTCTTTTGATATTCTTGATTCAAATCCAATCTTCTTCAAAAATATATTTAAATAATACATACATATGGTCAAATCTGGGTTCAAAAACAATATGTACAATGCGTGTTCTATTTTTAATAATTACCACCGCAACCTTTTTCCTATATATTGGATGGTGCTTTTTTGGGATCAAATTGCTCTATAATTTCTCCCCGTATTAGGTTTTTTTGGGTTAATTAGTCTATAATTTCTTCCGTATTAGTTTTTTTGGGGTCAATTAATCTATAATTTCTCTCGTATTAGTTTAAATAAAATATCTGAATTTTGATGTATGAAAATTTGTAAAGAAATATTATCACTAATACACTTATTTACGACATTTTGTATTGTGATTTAGATAATAGTATTCCCACATTAATTCAAATTTTAGTTTTTTTTTGTGATAAATACTAATATACATATACCCGAATATATTAATATATATATATAGTTTTAGTAGTAAAAAATGATATCAAATTAGTTTTAAATATATTTGTATAGTTTTTCCTACTATAGTTTAATTTCAAAAATGTTCAATTTCGCTTAGTAAAACTTGAAATTTGAGAATTTTAGTTATTCATTGGATCTTGTTTTTATATACAAAAATATGTACATAGATAGTTTAATTAGAATTAGGTATCCTAATGTTGACTCATGATTCGGGAATCTAAAAGGTTACATAGGAACACTCAATACCTAGATTGAGATGAAATTCAGGAACTCTGATAAAATTTGTATATTTCTTGTGGATTCTATAAAGTTATACATGTGATTGCGTAACTCAAGGATCATTAGCCTTTAGGGTTTCGTTGAAATTAATGATATTTGCTTTTCTCAACGTTCATAATTCCATATCATACCAAACTGTGAAAATGACCAACCAACGCTTTTCCCAATATCTTTCCACACCTGTTATATTTCTTCTATTTTTATACTAATATATATATTTGATATAGAATCATTAGCAATTTAATATTAAGACGGCTTAGATATTTGTTCTATATTATATAGTAAAGAAACTAGCCGGAGAGCTTGAATACCAAACATGCATTATTACAAGCATGGGGTTTTCACTTCTACGTGGCCCCAATTAATGGAACTATTTGTTGTTTATTTCTCAGATCCAAAACAACATGAGTGCCTCTATTTTTCTTTTTCATTTTGGATGAACAATAACAATATATATATATATATATATTGTTGTATTATTAGTTTCAATAAGAAAGAAACCTAGAAATATTACTTTGGCTAAGATATTACACGAAAATGTTATGATTTTTGGAGTCTCTTTCGTTTTTCTATATACAAAATATATAACTTTCACGACAAGTGCATGATAATTACATACTTTAACAATGTTTTTCTTTTTGCTCACTTTCGTTTTACTTTGAAAATGGAACGTTGGTGGAATTTGAATTTGATTGCTTTTTTCCGACTACACTATCTTATTTTCTTAGAACATTGTCCAAATAGTTTTGTTAGGTGAACTTTATTGTTTTGTTCCTTATACGTTTTGAGAACTTTATTGTTAGTTGGCTATACGTGTCTATATTATATATTAGATAAGTATCATAAGAATTTTCTTAATTACCAAAGAATTCTGTAGATGACAATTGCAGAATATATTATAATATTTGGATGTAAATTTGCTATAAATTCTTATATTCCAAATCAGTTTGGCTGAAAATATGTAACGTGATCGCAAATTTACTCTACCCGGAGAATTACATTGGCAATATTCCTTTGAAAGTATATATTGGACAACAAGTAATAAAACACATTATGCAAGTGTAGATTTTAAATTATGGCATAACGAGTTAATGACGGCAACAAACCACTAATTACATGTCCGACCATTTGTGTATATGTAGCATATGATTTTACATATATACGAAGTTTTTTTCTGACAGCGTATATATGATGGACGAAAAAAGGGCGAAAAGTGATGGGCAGAAGGAGAACCCCTGGTTCTCGAGATTGCACCTCTGCGGCTCCGGCATCCTCAGCCGGGCCTCGCAAGCCTCCCCGCTTCCTCCTGACCCCCCGGACCTCTCCCAATTTCCAGCTTTAACTTTACTCACCTCTCTCCCACCTTCCCCTACCTCAAGTCAGAGCGACAAATATGTTCCGCTGGAGCCTGAATCCCCTCAATCATCCTTCCCTACTTCTTCCCATCCTTCGACTACCAGTGCTCAAGCTGAATCCAACCCTTTGGAAAAAGATTTGAGTCTGGACCCAAACTCTAACATTGTAGTCGCTACAGAACTTTCAGGCAATAGAGACGATGTTACTAATCAGGTTATGGATAACACAAAATCAACAACTGAGGTGAATGATGCCGCACTCCCTCCATTGATAACAATCACTCCCGAAAATGGCCCCTTTGTTGGAAACCCTAACGCTCAACCTACATATGCTGCAAAAGTAAGGCAAAATCAGGAAAGAAGCCTCAAGCGTGTAGCTCCCCTACAATACAGTTTTGAAGGTATACCAAGAATACAGGTACCTGATGCAGTCTTCCATCGAGGTGTTGCAGCACACAAAGACTACATTGTTGGTTACTTTTCTGGAAAAATTCCCCCGACTGGATCCATTCAGAGTGTCCTGAACTACATGTGGGGCAAAGGGAGAAGGGTTGAGTTTCATATCCTCCCTGCAACAAGATCAATGCTCATAAGTATTCCAAATGACTATCTCAGGGAAAAGATTCTTGCCAAAAGAATCTGGTACGTGGCTGACTCCATGTTCTAAGTGGTTGAGTGGGGCTCATCTCCCACAGACGCTGCTCTTCCGCTGAACCACATACCCTTTTGGGTCCATGTCAAGGACATCCCATTGGACTTAATGACTTTGGAAGGATGGAGTCTGATAGCTGGTCTTGTGGGTGAACCAAAAGAAATTGATGATTTTACATTGAACCTTGCATGCCCCTCTAAAGCCCATATGTTTGTGGAAATGGACTTGAGGCGCCCCATTCCAAGTATAGTCGAAATTGAAAGAAAAAAGGGGCATATCCTGAAGCTCCCAGTTGAATACCCGTGGTTCACTGTCCAATGCTCTCACTGCAAAGCATATGGCCACATAGTAAGGAATAGCCTAGATGTTGTGCAAAAATGGATTACAAAAGTAAAGACATCTACTCCCCAAGCAGAAACTCCAACTCTACCTATGGACCTATCCTTGAAGAATAATACCCAGATACTAGCACCTGAAAGCTCAGTTGGGCCAATTGCTGATGCTCCTAGCCCTCTGGCTCCGATACTAAAGCCTACCCCCAAATTGCCTCCACCACTCTTTAAACCCCTGCAAAAAACCCCCTAAAAACCCCTAAACAGCCGAACAAGCGCTCTAAAATCTATATACCCACCCCTCCCTCAAACTCTCACCCCACCCCTATGGAAACCTCTCTGCCCTCACCAACCCAGTTACAAAGGGAACTCATTCCACCTACAAACTCTGTTCACCCTTCTGACCCATCATTACAATCCAAGCCTCTAGCCCCTTTGACCCAACCTAAAAGTTCCCCATCAGCCCAGACCTCACTACCCAAAAAGGGATCGCTCCTACCAAAGGGAGAGTCCTCTTCTTCGGACTAATGGGTCCTAATATATTTTTTTGGAATGTCTGTGGTTTAAATGACCCGGGCAAGCATCATACTTTTGTAAATTGGTTGTATAGTAGCAAGCCACTATTCGGTGCTATTTTGGAAACACATATCAAGGAACTTAACCTACCCTATATACTACAAAAAACCTGTCAAAGATGGAGTTATATGACTAATCATACCTCAGACCCAGATGGACGCATAATTTTAGTCTGGAAGCCTCCGATCTCAGTCACAGCTCTTCACGAATCTAGGCAAACTATGACAGTCCGACTTAGCTAACCTAGAGGCAAATCACTGATCTTTACTGCGGTTTATGCTAGTAATCAAGAGCATGAAAGGTCAGAATTATGGGCATAACTAGAGGATACGAAAACTCGACTGAGATTGCATGAGTTACCGTGGGCCTTAGGAGGTGACTTCAATCAGATCATGCATCCAAATGAACACTCCTCTCCACTGGTTTCCTGTGTCAACAGTCAGATGATGGAAATGAGTTGCTGTATACAGAATCTGGAACTATTTGACCTTAGGTTCCATGGTTCCTATTTCACTTGGAAGAATAATCAAATCGACAGCCCTATTGCCAAAAAAATAGACATGCTAATGGTTAACCAACCTTGGATCACAGCTTTTCCACACAGCTCTGCCTCCTTCTTACCTCCAGAGATTTCTGATCACGCCCCCTGTCTGATAGATTTGGTCAGCCCTTTACCAAGTTCGGGTACCAAGCCATTTAAATTCCTCAATCATCTTACAACGCTTGATGACTTCTTGCCAAAAGTAGAAGAAACCTGGCATCAAAATGGTCACAGTGCCACCACACTGCCATTACTTTGCCACAAACTTAAAAGCCTCAAGGCAGTGTTCCGGAAGCTAAACAATACCAATTTCTCAAAGATTGAACAAAGAGTACAGGAGGCAGGCCTGACCTTAAAGGGACTTCAGGTTCAGTCTTTGGAGCACCCAACCCCTGAAACATTTCAAGCAGAGAAATTGGCAACAGATAAATGGCATTTCCTCAAGCGGATAGAGGAGTCTTTCTTTAAGCAACGATCGAGAATTCAATGGCTAAAATAAGGGGACCAGAATACTACCTTCTTTCATCGTTGCGTTGAAGCTAGACGATCATATAACACCATTAGATCATTCACTTTGCCAGACGGTACAAGGGAAAATGACGCAGATAGGATGAGTGCTCTAGTGATTGGACATTTCTCATCAATTTTAGCTCCGTCTTCCCTTCAGTCTCCTCAGGTCCTGCTTAGCTGGTTCCAACTACTGCAAACACATAAATGTGATGATTATACAAAACTTATAATGATCATGAAACCGTCCAGGGAGGAAATTCAGAAGGTGCTTTTCAAACTAAATCCAAACAAGTCACCAGGGCCAGATGGACTTACATCTAAATTTTACACTTCAGCTTGGCCAATTGTCGGACAAGACTGCCTGGAAGTCGTCTCACACTTCTTCTGCACAGGCTTCTTGCCCTAATCTGCAAATGCCACAATACTATCTTTGGTGCCAAAACACCCAGGAGCATCTTTGGTCTCCGATTACAGACCAATCTCTTGCTGCAACACCATATATAAAGTGGTCTCCAAACTGTTAGTGGCCCGTCTAAAACCATTACTGCATAAAATTATTCTGCCTAACCAAACAGCTTTTATCAAAGGTCGCCTCCTAATAGAAAACACAGTATTGGCTGGGGAGTTGGTTCAGGGTTACCATCAGAAGACTAGACCAAAAAGAATCATCTTGAAAGTGGACATAGCAAAGACATTTGACACTGTGAGGTGGGAATTTTTATTTGGGTGTCTGAGGGGACTTGGTATTCCGGAAGAATTCCTAAGGTGGCTTGAACCATGTATATGCACGACTTCCTACTCAATTGGTTATAATGGAGGATTGCATGGTTATTTTAAGGGGACTAGGGGTTTAAGGCAAGGAGATCCCCTTTCCCCTTACCTTTTTGTTATAGCTATGAACTGCCTATCATATATGCTAAACAATGGAGCAGCTAATGGGAGCTTTGCCTACCATGAGAAGTGTAAATCAACAAAATTAACCCACCTTTGTTTTGCGGATGATCTACTCATCTTCACGGAGGGCACCATTACGTCAGTCCAAAACATACTCTGGATTCTGAAATCATTTAAAGACAAATTTGGCCTAAAAGTACTCATACACTTGGACTCATACACTTGGACTCTTAATGGGAAAGAAACATCAAAATATATAACAGGTGCCATGTACAATGCTTTAAAGACTCATCAACCAAAAGTTAGCTGGAGTGAAATAGTGTGGTTCCCTGGATCTATCCTGGAGCACAGCTTTCACGCTTGGCTCTCTGTATTAAACCGCAGCCCAACAAAAGACTGTCTACTACGATGGGGATTCCCAGTCGCTCCTGCTTGCCTTCTGTGCAACCAACAACCAGAATCTAGAGATCACCTGTACTTTGCATGTGTGTTTTCCTCACAGATCTGGACGCATCTCTGTTCTCGGTTACGAATCTTGACCGCAACAGAATGGAATCAAGTGGTCTCCCAACTGCAGCAGCTAAAGTTATCCAAATCTCAAAATAAACTGGTACTACTTACTTGGCAAACGGTGTTGTACGCTCTTTGGACTGAGCGAAATCACAGGCTTCATCGTAATAAATTCTCCTCCGAACCGGATGTGATCAGGGCCGTGGATGCCTTAATCCGAAACAAAATCTGCACTCTTCGTGGCCGCAGTGATCAACTAGCATCGACAATGCTCCAATCGTGGTTCGCCTCCTCCTCCACACAAACTGCAGTGCTGTAAATTTCTGCAACAACCTTTCTCTACTGCCATTACTATGGGTAATCGAAAAATCTAAGGCAGTCGGAATGTCAAGCGTCAAACTAGGCATCTAAGGCTTTCTTCTCTTTCAGGCTTTTAAAGCCTTATGGGTCATTAGGTTTCTACTTATGTGTTTAAGCCAAACTCTTAAATTGGGCTGAACCCATGTAATTTTCTCTTTCTTTCTTGCATTTAAATAGAAAGCCAAATTCAAAAAAAAAAGCATATATATGAAGTTTGTAGAGGACACAATTTAGAGAAAAACACTGTTTTTTAAGCCCATGTATGCAGCTTAGCCCACATGATTTGTTAAATCCAAATGTGCCCATTTTTTTTGTCGGTTGTGTAAGGTTTAGAAAGTATAGTCTAGTGTTATGTAAAGAGGACTTGAGTTAAATAACATATGAAGTTGGGGAAAGATCAAAGCTTAAGCATGTGGAAAAAATGACTTTTGTATAAATGAGCTAAAACTCATTTCTCCAGTGACACTTGAGACCAAGAGGACTGGAAGCTGTTCAAAGTATTTAGTGGCGATTCAACAAGCAAGTTTCTGGTGAAGGAATGGGTGATCAAAGAGGAGATTCACAAAGAAGAGACAATTTGATACCAAGTGCTAAAGTTTCTTTGAGCTTTTAAGAAACTTAAGTCACACCTACTTTTGCCTCCATCTACTTACATGGAGGCTTCTACAAACAAACAACTTGTCATGAAGTTAAAAACAAGACATACACCAAAACTAGAGAGCTTACACGGACTTTCACTAATTGATATATTTTACTGCAGCCTAATACTACACAAGGAGGAGGAATTTCACACGACTACAAAAGTGGAAGAGATAAAATAGCTGAGTACACTACACATACAGCCTGGGTTATGGGCAGTTCTTGTTCTTACCAGGACCACCGTAGTAGTAGTAATGCCCCCAGTCATCATTGCTTCCGGTTTGAACATCATAACAATTAGATTTCTCAGTGAATGTCCCAAGTCTTTTTGGCGCTTTGAGGTTGTTAGATCCATCAACTACTTGGATGTTCCGAAAGTAACTTGCTTTGCTGAAACCTGCTTCTGGAAACTGACCACTTCCCATCTGCGTTGAAGTGTGATGGCCATCTGACTGCGAGTTCACAACTTCTCCTCCCCATTCGATCATCGATGCACTCTCTGTTAGGTACGAGAACAGAAATGATGGCCAGTATCCTAAAACATAGCCATTACCAAATTGCATCCACCAATGCCCCTCCTTCGGATCCTGTGACATGTTAAACGTTAATACAATCCACCTTAAGGTTTTACTTCCTCGAAAAAAAGATTTCAGTTATGGAATAAGTACTTTCCAGATTAGAATACTGATATCGTACTGAGAATTACGATATCCAGAGACTGGTGAGATGCTTGCTCCCATGGCTACGTCACTATTGATTTGAATAAAACCCGAGCAAAGAAGATTGTAACAACCAGTAGCTTGATAGGCATCACTCTGCAAGGAGAAAGGTTGAGCAACATAAAACATAACGATGTATTACACACACAACAAATATTAAAGTGGGAGTTCTAAAACTTACAGTCCAGTATGTGAAGAGTCTTGTATTATTGTCTCCATATAGATCTGGGCTCACCTATATTAGAAACCACAAATCAAAACATGCAACAATTTGCACACGAACAATCTTTGCATTTCCAAGAACAAAAAAAGGCTTACCTGCCAACCAGCTTCAATGCTATTGAGATCTTGTCCAAAGGAACCACCCAAAAGCCATATTTGCGACAAACTGAATTCGTCTGCGTGCTGTATCTTTGGCTCCCACACATTTAAAGTCGCCTTAGCTCCGTAGTACTTATCTCCTTCCACATAAGCTATGGCATGCTAATCTCATTCGAGAGTTCAAGAAACCAAACCATAGAACAAAATGTGTCAGACCAACAAAGCTACATAAAACGTCAAACAAATGAAATCATGTACACTTTTCCTCACCTGATGACCATTTTGGTTGATGAGGTCAGGTTCCGCAGATTTAGGAATAGGAACAGTTCTATGCTTCTTCTTGCCGTATCTTTTAACTGAACTTGCTCTCAACACATCCTCCTCCTTTGTCCTCCTCATGGGAATGGTTCCTTTAGGACATTTGCCATACTGGTGCCACAATTGAGGAATATGAGTTTCCTTGTCCTTTTGTTTTGCAGATACCTTATTATCATCATAGAGCCCTTCAGGGTGGTAATTAGGCCTCATCTGAAGACACCACCAAATAACCAAAATTCAGCATTAGAACAGACATCCCAAAAAAGATAAAATCTAAATCATTAGTTTTTATCCTCTGGACCTGAATCTTGTGATCTTTGAGGAATGGGTGGTCAAAAGCTGGCTGCTTTGAGATAGGAACACAGTCGATTTTATCTCCATCTGGACTCTGTTTAACCAGAAAGAAGAAAAATTGAAGCATCTTCCATACAAAATTATAAATTTTTGTTAATAAAAGAACTCACAACTTCACAGTAAACTTTGACTAAATCTCAAGGAAAAGCATTCAAGACTAATGATTAGTCCAAGCAGTAACTAAGGAACAGTTACTAAAATATTGTAGTGTAGTTACAAAATGCGAGAGAGAAAGCATTCGGTCATTTTCCCATCAAACACAAAGTAGTATAGAAAAGAGAGAGATTTTGAACCTGAATGGTCTTAACAGCAGGTTTATTCAGCCTATTCAAGTGCTTCTTCACCTCAAACTTTTGCCTTGAAGTGTCAGACCTCGCTGCAGCGCATGATAGCGAGATAATCCCCCACAGCCATAAACACACTAAGAGACCTCTATTTAACTTCACCAGGCTAAAATGCACCGTTCCCATCGTCGCAACAACCCAAAAACACCAAAACAAAATAACTTCGCTCTAGTTGTGATTCACACACACTAAAGCCAAAGCTTCAGGAAAACCTAAGAGGCAATGGAAAGAAACCCTAAAGAAAAGAAATTCAAACAAGAGAATGATAATGTTGTTCGTGAGGACAAGTATGGAGATGGGTCTGGTTTTCTACTTCACAAAAATCCAAACTCTCTCTCTTTCTTCTCATACATGACATGAAAGTGAAGCTGTCTCTTTTCCCACTTCACTTTTTCTCTCCCATGGCCCGCACCTATATCCTATGTATCTTACTCTTGATTTGTTTTCCTGAAAGAAAATCGAACCCAAGTTCATTTCTTAATTCTCATTACATAGAAACCCACAAAAATGTAAAAGCTCTCCGACGTTATAGGATTAAACAAGCTTCTCTGTGAGAGATTTTGAATGTCGGGATGACAATGTCTAAAGTTTTTTACAATAAAAGATTACTAACACGTTACGAAATCCGCCTTAACATTATATAAATAAAATGTTATTCCCAAAAAGAAATTGTTTTCAAATAGGTCTACCTTTAAAGTATTGGTCTTTCACGTGGTGTATGTGGTTTTGAACAGAACTTTGACCTCTCTCCTTCTGTCCTTCACATTCAATCTCCCAAAGTTCCTTGTTTTGCCCCTTCTATTGAAAGCAAAATCTTCATTTCTCGTTAGGAACAAAGCGTGTTTATGGTATTTCCCTTAATACCAAATAATTCGTCTTCACTTAACGTAAACGGTGTATAAACGGGGCGTTAAAATCTTGACTAAACGTCGTTAAGTCCACGTCAGCAGTGTTTGGCACGCTTTCCATGTCTGTGACAGCTAGACTAATAGTAGTAGTGCTGGAACAAACCGAACCGAGTTTTGGATAAATCGGTTCGGGTATATAAATTTAATTCGGGATTTTCGGATTATATTTGAGCAAATTGAATCCTCTGATATCGTTTAGGTCTGATTGGCTGATTATGATTTAAAGAGAATATAAATTAGCAATTTGAACACATTACAAGGAATCGTGGTTCATTGATAGGATTAGAGATTTAGATACACTTGATTCATTGATTAAATCGGAAGCATTTGTGTTTGTCATTTGGTATTTGAAATCGATACACGTTTAGAATCATTGAGATTTTTTGGGAGAATTAGAATAATCTGAATAGTAAGTTTCTTGTTATTTTAACTTTGAGTGAATCTATGAAGTTGTCTCCACCCAGAAAATTACTATGAATTTGTGAATAATTTATATTTAAATAAGTGAATTTTTGAATAAGTTGTATTTTTTTGTTTCATGATTGGATGCTCCGCTAGCTGCAGGTTGATGCATTGTCTTTGAATAATATTTTGGATATTCAGTGAAGGATATACAACAAATTCCATTCATATAAAATACTATTGGTTGATAAATTCTTACAAATACTATTGGTTGATAAATTGTTTGATATTTGTCGGTTTATTTTCTGTCTATAATGACTTTTTTTCATGATGACAATGATGTTTTTATTGATAAAAAGGTACGAATTTTAGGATCTAATGAAACAGGAAATAAAAAGGCAACAACTGGAAAATCAACTAGTGAGATTCTATCAAGACCAAGGAAGAGACCATCTCGTAGATCAGCAGTTTGAGCACATTTCATTGAGAATGTGAATGCAGAAGAAGCATTCAGCAATTGTTGTTATTATGGACAAAAAATTGGATGTGACAGCATAAAAATAGGAATAACTCTCATGAAGAATCACTTGGAAATATGTAAGTTGTTCATGGCTTATAAAGAGAGTAGATCTCAGTATGTTTTGGCGCCTAATGGTAGTCGTGTAGTCACAACCATGAAGTGTGATAAAGACTTGTTCAGAAGGTTAGTGAATGAGAATGACGATACTAGCTGAGCTGCCTTTTTTGTTTGTGGAATCATAAGGGTTTAGGAGATTCTGCTTCAGTGTACTCCCAATGTACACATTTCATTGTAGGAAGACAACAACTTTTGACATCTACTCAATGTACCTGCAAGAAAAAGAAAATCTGAAGAAATTGTTTGGTTGTGATAAGAAGAGAGGATCTCTCACCACATATATATGGAAAACTCCTACTACTTCATGGAGTTACATGGTCGTGATAGCTCATTAGATTGATGCTAATTGGGTGTTACAAAAAAGTATCATAAGCTTCAGACCTGTTATAGACCATAAGGGAGAAACCATTGTTGAACAACTTAGTGAGTGTCTAGAAGATTGAGGAATTTTAAGTGTATTAACAGTGACACTTGACAATGCTAAAGTAAATGATAAAGCATTAAAGTTGTTGACTGATCATTTAAGGATGAAGAGTACTCATTTATTAGTTAAGGATGGTGCACATCTACACATTCGTTATTGTGCTCATATTCTGAACTTGACTGTGAGAAATGGTATAGCTTCCGTGAATGAGAGTGTAGTTGCCATTAGGAACGCTATAAAGTATGTAAGATCATCAACCCCAAGACTGAAATTATTTCAAAATCGTGTTATGTTAGGAAATGTAAGTAAAGGGAGTGCTAAATTTGACTGCATTACAAGGTGGAATTCGACATACCTTATAGTGACATTTGCTTTGAAATTCAGAGGTGCATTTGAGAAGTTGTTTGTCGAAGACAAACTTTACAATGAGTATTTCAAGGAGATAGTTGAGGATATAGCAGAATGAGTTGGGATGAAATTCAGAGGTTGGTGAAGTTTCTCGGATTATTTTTCAACTGCATTTTGACATTTTCAGCATCTAAGACAGTGACATTTTCACTTTGCTACAATGAGATAGTAATCATATAGCAGCATCTTATTTCATTAAGCTCCCACAATGATGAGGTCCTACAGACACAAGCATTAGCCATAAGAGCTAAGTTTGAGAAGTATTTGGATGGACTTCTCAACATGAATTCATTACTTATCATTGCAAGTGTCTTTGACCCAAGGAATAAGATGCAATTTACATCTATTTACTTTGACAAACTCTACGGTAAAGACACTGAGGAGAGTGAGCATCTAAGATCCTTAACTAAGGCAATAATGAAGAATATTTATGAAGAGTATATCTCTAATCAAAGCACCTCTTCTCATGCTAAATCCAAGAGTGATATGGGCGATTCTGAACAAGGAAGTCATTTGATTTTTGATTTGTCTGATAATGATGGGTATGACAGAGACACTTTATATCAATAGTTGGATAGTGAAACCGCTAATAAGGAAGCTAGTAGTGAGTTAGAAATATACTTGATGGAGAAAATTGTGCCACATAAGAAAAATGTCCTGGGAATAGATTATGATTTGCTAGCATGGTGGAAGCGTAACAGTGTGAAGTTTCTCATATCATATGAGCTTACTAAGGATGTGCTTGTCATTCAAGTGTCTCAGTTGCTTTTAAGTTCGTATTCAACACAAGTGAGAGAATTTTGGACCCTTACGGAAGTTGTTTAGCACTACATATGATTGAAGTGTTGCTTTGTTTACAACAATGGCTAAGGAACACAATAAATGCAGAAATTATTGCAAACCTGACTCAAAAGATTGAGGAATTGGAGTTTCATGACTTATTAGGTAATCAATTGTATCTATTTTACATTATTTTATTCATTTTATGTGTGTTTCATGTGTATATAGGAGTACTTGTTTCCTTGTGTAGTTACTTCTTCTCTAAAACAACCTTATGATGATATGTGAGCTGCATGTGGAGTTTCAGTTATTGTTGGTTGGCTTAGTTTAGTTAATTTTTGGTACTGGAACATATGAAATCTTTTGTTTTTATCTCTGTGTTGTATGGCTACTAGTATAACTTTTGCTATGTTTTCTGTTTTATTTGTGGATTGTATGGTTTATATGGGCCTTAACCTTGTAATAGGTCCAATGGTCCAACTTATCGATTAATATAATTAGTGTTGTGAAAAAGGTTAAATCGGATAGTTTCAAACTTTTTGTCTGAAATACCTGATATTCGAATCGACCGAATTATTTTATCATTTCGGTTATTTCTGGATCAATTAGTAAAATTTGTAAATACTTGTTATCTGAACTAACCGACATGACCCCAACCCATAATACCTGAATTCGCATGACTAAGTAGTAGTACCACACGATGTGATGTCTCTATTTCGAGGTAAATCTCACACGTGCGAGTAGTTGCATTATTCACCGTACACATATCAATGTTACTAATAACAAAAACAAAACCAAAAAAAGGATATGTAATTCCAGCTAACTAACAGTACAAAAGATCTAAGAATCCAATGTGAAACCAGTTGGAATTAGAAACACTCTTTAGTGTAAAATCATAAACCATTGTGGAGACTTATTGGTCCTCTTCTATAATTTGCAGTTATGTTCTGTCTTTATTAGTTGATAGTCGTGTAATAACCGGTATCAAACCGATATCCAAATGGATACCAAACTAACCTGAATATATGTAGACATATATGAGATTTTGGAGTCACTTTTCGGAATTTTTTTTGAATATTTAGACAAGTTTTTCGGATATCTTGGTATTGTTTGGACAAATAATTATATTTTGGATATGAAATACTCAAATATATAGTAGAATAGTAAAATTTTATTTAATATTTATACCCAATCCGAATAAAAATCGATACCAGAAGCGAACCAAATTGTATTTGGTTCCTAAATGGGTACACAAAATATGGAGCCAAACCGATCTGGAACCGAGCAAAACCAAACTGAACCATAACCAAAATATATGCAAATCAAACGGCTAACCAAACGGCTATCCAAAAATTATATAATTGCAATAAAAGACCACCACACAACGTCGTGATAGGCTATTACCAAAAGTAAGTAAAACTTTTGATTTAATGTGTGGGAAAAAGTAAATATGACAATAGTGATATGATGTGGTGGAGCCACTGTGCTTTCTTATCGTATCCTCTTTTATTATATGGAACTCCATTATTAGCTTCATAATGCGATTCTTTTCAATGAATTCAAAGTATCGTTCTTCACTATACAACCTTTTGACTATACCATTATATTATCATAACAAACCATGAACAAATTTTTAAAACAATTGGTAAATCTATGAATTTTTACACTTTATTTATTTCCCTTTTAGCAATGTAATTACAGCGATCAGCAGACAAAAGCTTTTCGAAATGTAGGTTTTTCATAGGGACCAAAACACACAAATTAATGACAAAACAATTGCTGAGTCCAGTTAGGCCCAATAACCGTAGGCCCATATAAGATTCGAGATAATCAATAAGTTGAGAATTGTATATGTTGTTGATAAATCCATAAACCAATCCAGCTCTGATCCAGTTCTAAGGAGTTCAGTGAAATGTAAAACCCAATGATCACGACGTAAACTTACAGATCAGCTTCTAAGTAACAGAAGAATCAGAGCTTTGCTTCAAATGTAAGAAAACAAAAACAAAAAATCACCAAGTCTCTTGGACATGATGTGGTTTGCTTGAAACATAATCTCTTCTCTTCATAAATCTGAACATTGTTGAGAAGAACTCAAGGCTTTGATATTCGTAGAAACATTTATCTGACCCACAAATGACAAGAAAAGTAACAATTTTGGACAATGAAGATATACTTCTGCATAACGGAACATGTAGAATCAATCTCTAAGAATCGCCATAAGTCACATACAGACAATAGAACGGATCTGTTATATACAGTAATTCAAATACCTGAATATGAAATTGAATATCCAAAGTGTGAAATTTAACCTTGAGAATTAGGACAATACTAAAAAGAATCACAAGTTAAAAAACAGAGTTTAGCTAGTCTGAATAATCGGCGTGCGAGTAACGGTAATATTCATCAAAATTGAATGGAGATGATCAAGAAGACTCATGATTATCATCAAAATTAAGTATATCCTCCTCGTCTTCCTCACCATCGTCATCATCATAATAATAGTCGTCGTCATCATCATCAGAATCAGATAAAGGAAAACAGAGAAACTCAAATAAACCGATAACGATATGATAAAGAGGTAAGCAACAAGCAACCTCGAGAATCTGTTGGGAATGCAACATCTCCGACGACGGGACCCTCATCATCCGTTGCCACGTGTCAGCTGAGACGTTTGCAACAGTTACCATCGCCGAGCTGTTGAACACCATAGCCAACCAAATTTGTCCCTTTTCCTTCCTTCTTCGCCGTGTTTTCAAAACTCGTTGGCTTGTGCTCTTGACTTTTGACCTTCGTCGTTGAGTAAGTCGTGAAACTTGTGAATTGTATTATCATTTTTTTATTTTGCCACTTTTTTGAACATTTTATAGATAATTGAGTCGTTTAATGGACGTCATGAATATTACGTATGTCACAAATAGGAAAAGAATTATAGCCAAATTTTACATCTTTCTTTTTCAATTATTTTCCATATTTTTCCCTTTGTTTTTATCATTATTTTTTATTTATTTCATTATATAAAACTTTTAAAAATCTAGTAACTCATTAGATAGAATAAAACTTGCAGTTAGATAACAAATTTATACATCAGTCTTCTTGAGATCGCTCGCATATTGGTTTGGAATTCCGGTTACGGATTAGTTATAGTTGCTTTGAGACTTTAATTTTAATCTAAGTTCTTTGATTTTTATTTGTTAGAGTTTTTTCTGAAAGCATCAACATTCTTTATTTAGGCTTGTTTTTCTAGAAATATTTATATTTTTTGTCTTATTTTTATTTTATGATGTAGAATTATTGTGTTCAACATTCAATATCTTATTTTTTGAAGTTAAAGAAAAAGAAACCATAACAATTTTTCTTTTTTTCTCAGCGACATATTATATTGGGTCACAAATGGCCGGTCCAATAGCCAAATTCCTATATAATGTAGGCAGGAAAACTCGATCCCGAATTATGCAAATGCGGTTTCTTAAATGAACTTACCACATATGATTAGGCTAGATGTCATTTGCACAAATTTATAATAATTTTTTTGAACATGATTTTGTTTATATAGGAAATTAGATTATTATATCTTGAAAATTCGTGAAAAGTATCATTTACGAGCATATATGTAGTAGGTATCTCTTATAAAATGTTTTCAAGCAAAAAATAATAATAAGATAATAAATAATATTTCTTTGATTATAAGATATTTTTAAATTTTGGGAACTCTCACCCATAAGAAATTTTTTTATCTTTTTGAAAGACAATCTTAACAAAATATTATTATTAAAAAAATTATTGTTTTTTTGATGAAATTTTTTTACATGGGAATTGGACTAAAGGTTAGAAACGACTTCTAGAAAACAGAAGAGAGAAAATGGTTGACAATGTTTTGGGCTTAGTGCCAAAATTCAAAGCCCAAACCCACTTGTACTGTTCTTCCACCTATCCACAGTAGCACTACTCGAGAGACGGAGAGAAGAGAGATGGAAGCATTGAAGGTATGGAGTCTCACGGCGACGCCGTTGAAGCAATTACTTCGTCTATCTTCTCCATCTACGCGTCTTGTCACCTCTATCTATGGAAGGAGATCCTACCATTCATCACCGGCGCTTCGATGTGCCTCATCTGCTTCTTCTTCTTCCAATGCCACGACGGCTGAAACTCCCAAACCATCTGGCCGCAACCGCCGGTCTGCGTCTTCATCCAATTCTACCTCAGATCGTGAAGCTATCCGCTCCATTCGCCTTAAAAAGGTGCTCTTTTTCTTTCAAAGATATGATTTTTATTTAAATTTCCGTCATGGTTCGGAATTGGGATTATGTTGTGTTTTATTCATTTAGTTGATGATTAAGTTTTTCTTTGTTCACAGGTTGAAGAATTGAGAGGTCAAGGTCTTGAACCGTATGCTTACAAGTGGGAAAAAACTCACAATGCAAGTCAGCTTCAAGAGATATATAAGCATTTAGCTAATGGTGAAGAATCAAACAATGAGAGTGATCATGTTTCTTTAGCTGGTAGAGTCGTTGCTCGTAGAGCGTTTGGGAAACTTGCTTTTTTGACTCTGAGGGACGACTCTGGAACTATTCAGGTTTTGAAATTTTTTCCATTGTTTAGATCATTAAGATGGCTTTGGCTTGATTACATTAGCAGCTAGCTGTGCCAATTTGCAGCTTTACTGTGAGAAGGAAAGACTTTCAGATTATCTTTTTGAACAACTGAAGGCATTCATCGATATTGGTGATATTTTGGGTGCTTGTGGCTCAATAAAGAGGACTGAGAAAGGTGAATTCGAATGAGATGATTAATGTCGATGGAAATGTATTTTTTTTTGGGAGTTTGTTTCCTAACTCTATGGTCTCTGAACTTCCAGGGGAGCTTTCTATATGTGTGAATTCTTTTTCAATTCTCACAAAATCTCTCCTTCCACTGCCAGACAAATATCATGGTCTAACTGATATTGATAAACGTTACCGCCAACGGTGAACTCTATTTTCTGCCTCCGTAAATCTATGGTTTTAATCCTTAATGCTCATAAGTTTTATTTGGGTTCCACTTACGTTTGCATGATTTTACTAGGTATGTTGATATGATTGCTAATCCTGAAGTGGCTGATGTGTTCCGGAATAGGGCAAAAGTAGGTTATCAAAATCTTCAACTTGTTACTCGAGCATCCTTTATTTTTATTTTTCGTGCATGATGCCTAAACAATTTGCTTATCTCACAATTTATCAGTAATTCTTTCTGCGACATTCATATAGGATTTGTTAAGAGTTATTTTTGTCTCGCAGATCAACAATGCTCATCTTCTGTTTTGTTTTAGTAGATAGTTTCCGAGATACGCAAGGCAGTCGAGTCCTTTGGATATATAGAGGTTGAAACCCCGGTTCTTCAGGTTTGTGGGCACCTTCATTCTAAAATGCCCCCTTCATATTGGATTATTGTATGGAAGTCGGTTTCATGAACTTGTGAAAACTAGGGAGCAGCTGGTGGAGCCGAGGCAAGACCTTTTGTTACATATCATAACTCACTTGGGAGGGATCTCTACCTTAGGATTGCGACTGAGCTTCACTTGAAGAGAATGCTGGTCAGACACATTTTTGTCTTCTTCTAATATTTTGTATCGACACACCATTTTTGGCTGGGAAATTACCTCTACGTGAGATATGTATGAAAGGTAAAAGTTTTCACTGTATAGAATTCACTTTGTGATTACAGGTTGGAGGGTTTGAGAAAGTGTATGAAATTGGTCGTATATTCAGAAACGAAGGCATATCAACACGTCATAATCCTGAATTTACAACCATCGAGGTAGTTTAAGATATCTCCTTAATCATCTACATCTCCTGGGTTTCCAACCTCTTGAATGGTTTTCTGATTCATAACAGTTTTAGCTTTGTTTAGATGTATGAAGCTTATTCCGACTACCAAAAACATGATGGACATGGCAGAATTAATAGTCACTCAATGTGCAATGGCAGTTCATGGGAAGCTAACAGTTGATTACCAGGTGAGTACGCTCTGGCATCACACTAGTGTGTGGAGAGACACTCATCTGATTTTAAGTTGGCTGTGTATCTTTGAGAAATTGAGTTGTGATTTCTCTGTGCAGGGAACAGAGATTTGCCTCGAGCGCCCTTGGAGGAGAGAAACCATGCATAATCTTGTTAAAGAGGTGACAGGAATCAATTTCAGCGAGCTGGGGGAAGATCTCAGAAAAGCCAAGGACACAGTTCTGCTGGCTCTCCAAGACGTACTTGAGCCCAAGGACAAATCTGCAATTGGAGCTTGCTCTTCTTTGGGCCATCTTCTTAATGAGGTGAGGATTCTTAGTGGGCACTCTACAATCAAATCTACGACTTCATGTGCTAAAAGTTGATTTCTGTTTCCAGGTTTTTGAAGTTGTTGTAGAGCCAAAGCTTGTGCAGCCAACATTTGTCTTGGACTACCCTATTGAAGTATCTCCCTTGGCGAAGCCTCATCGCAGGTAAATTTGTTTATGGAGTTCTGGTTTTTGTCAACGACTCAGTTTATACATTTTCTCCCTATACTGTTACCACCTTCTAAATTATTCATCTTATGTTAATTTAATTTTCAAATGTTACCGTTTTTTTTTGGTTGCAACAGCAACGCAGGTTTAACTGAAAGATTTGAGCTGTTCATATGTGGCCGTGAAATGGCAAATGCATTCTCTGAATTGACAGATCCAGTGGACCAGGTAATAGGATAATGAAGTCTCCCTCATTCACGCAATATAGTGTCTTCTTGTATAACATTCTACATAGTGAACGATCAGCTAAAAAAGCTTTGTGATTGATTAAAAATATGGTAGAGGACACGGTTGGAAGAGCAAGTAAGGCAGCATAACGCAAAGAGAGCAGAGGCTACACCTGAATCTCCTGAACCAGACGCAAAGAAAGATGATGATGATGATGCGTATGAGGTGACTCTCGATGAAGACTTCCTCACTGCCCTGGAATACGGAATGCCTCCAGCCTCGGGGATGGTAATTATAACTAAAAGAATTTCTCTTCTATATAAATAGAGTAACACACTAACACATGCACACTCCAGTTTAAAAACATGACAAGACTTGTATGCTCAAGTACTTATATCAATTCATTGTTGTTTCTCGTAGGGGCTTGGAATTGATAGACTGGTGATGCTGTTGACGAACTCTCCAAGTATAAGAGACGTGATTGCGTTTCCTGTTCTGAAAGTTCAGCAGTAACACCTTATGTAGCAAGTGGCAATGCATGTTGTAGCTTTTAGCATTCTTGTGTATCTTTTTGGTGATTTCTCCAGCAGGATGTGTAACAGACGTAATTAGATAGCAAACAGAATTAAGAGATGAAGATACAAGTATCGATATCAAAATTGAATTTTTCTTGATGTCTGCTTGAAACAAAACTAGACAGATACTTTAGTCATAATTTGCGGTTTGAAAGCTTAGTTATGTCAAGCGTGTACATACTATATGTACCCATTAGCCTCATGGTCAATATACTGCAGTAACACTGATTCAGTTTTCTTGTGAAAAAATGAAGCTGTACTGATTCTTCCATCTTACTTTTGCTTATTTTCTAATTGATTCTGTGTCGGCAAAGGATGATCTCCTGTTGTTTAGGTTTGGGACAAATCTATAAAACGAAAAGAGATGTTAATCATTACTTTCCATTAATTGCTTGGACAAAATGCTTCGAATGTTGTTTAAGTATATTTATTATAATAAGATTCTTTCTTTATAGCTAGAAAAGGACAAGCTAAAACTACTGTTAAACATGGATTATACTACGAAGGATTAGTCTTTTTTGGAAGGGATTGAGTTTAAGCTTTTGATCTCGATGAGGTTACTTGTGGAATGAATCTGATTCTGACCAATTATAAATGATTGATGCTCACACAATAATAAGCAAATCTCACACATGGGTGGGACAAGTTGTATGGCTTTTGAGTTTGATTGATCTGAAATATATTTAAATGTCAGAACTCAGAAGCATCCTATGTCGCATCATTGTTTACTATATTGGCACACGCATTATATGCATTCACTTTTCTGTATATATTTTCCTACAAATTTGGTCTATAATTTAAATCCTATGATAAAAAAAAATTACAGATGTGGATATTTATTTATTTAATATGGTTATGTAATATGCTTGTACTTTGGAATCCTAATAGATACATCATACATGAATAACTAAGATCATATTCGGATTTGTCAACTATATACAAAATATATGTATATTAACTTTAGCTTCGTGTGACTTATTCGGCTAACATTAATCATTTAGATACGCCATGAGTGATCCAATTTTATATTAAGATTTACAATATTATTGTTGGTTTATGTTCACACGTATTTCGGTATAGTAGGTATAAGCTTGTGTTCGTATTAAAACCGAGTTAATCCCGAAAGCATGAATTAGTTAATGAGAAAATGACCAAAAATATTCAATTTATAAAAAATAGCCAAATTAATATTGAATTTACATATTTATTAAACTAATATTAAACTATTGTTGACCGAGCCAATTTAGATATATTGATTGACAATATTATTATTGAGTGTGAAAAAATGGTACACTTTAAAAAAAATGACCAAATTAATATTAAACTTACATATTTATTAAAAAAAAATATTAAATTATTGTTGACCGAGTGAATTTAGACATATTGATTTGATAATATTATTGTTCACTGTTTAAAAAAGATTACATTTTACAAAAATGATCAAATTAATATTGAATTATATATTTATCAAATTAATATTGAATTTACCGGTTAATTTAGATATGTTGACTAACATGTCATCCGAACCAAAACAAACTCCTATTGTCGAGTATTGAATAAGTCTTGAAACCAAAAAAAAATTATATTTTTTATCAAGTCAATTTAGATAGGAGATTAATTAATTGCATAAAAAATAAAATTTTTTTTCGAATATTTTGCTCAAGATTTTATTTGGCCAGTTTTGGTTTAGATGTCGCATTAGTCAACCTATCTAAATTGATTTAGTTAACAATAATTTTAGTATTAATTTGGCAAATATGTATTAATTTAGCTATTTTTAAAAGTTTACTATTTTTCGAACAATACAGTAATATTATTAGTTAAAGTATTTAAATTGGCTTAATCAATAATAGTTTAGTATTAATTTAGTGTAAGTTTGGAATTAATTTGGCTAATTACGGTAAGATGAGTTTGGCCATTTTCTCATTAATTAACTATAACATCACTAGTGTAGAAACATATGCAGTATATAGTTATATACTCTAGTAGGAAATTCAAAATATTTACAGCTATCAATAAACAAAAGCAAACCAAATTATCAACTAATCAAATAACAAAACCAACATCCGATATCTATTTGATATCTAAAAAAACGGAAAGAATCCAATAGACTCGATACACAGAAGAAGGGAGGGAACAGTTACCAACAAAGTTAAAAAGGAACTATTAGAGGCACTGATAAAAAGTAAAGGTTCTTAATTCTTAGTTTCTCAGTCTTGTTTTTGTCTCTAACAAATCAATCCCTAAAGTAAATTCCTTTTTCTCTTTTATGGCCATGGCTGATTGTTATCATTAGGAATCTGTTCTTTTTCCAATTAACATTACGTGGTCCCTGTACTTTTGTTTGTTTCTTCATCTGATCAACGCTTAATTTATGGTCTTTGGATTCTATCGAAGTGCGATAATATATATTGTGGTTATTAACTCTTCAATCCTTGCTGCTGTGTCTTTTGTTTCTTTTTTTTTTTTTTTTTTACTTTTAGAAATCCAGAAATCAAACTCTCTTGTCCCTCGAATATATTGAATTTCTTTCTTTCAATCTGGGCACATCAATGGGCACAAAAAGTTGGTAGCTTTATAAAGACAAAAGAAGAAAGTTTCGAATTTGATGATCGGGTGTTTCAAAGACCCTACATATGCTTTGATGAGGGTTTTGCTTTGTAAGATTCAGTGCCCTTCTTTGATTTGCTTCTGTAAGCCTTCTCCTCACATCTACGCACCAAGCTCACTGAAATTGGAGAACACGCCTCAAGTGTCGACTACGTTTGTTTGATGGTCATGATCATGATGATAATGATGATGATGATGCACATGTAGAAGAAGAAGAAGCAGAAGGTGTTGATCATGTGGATGGTTTGTTGAATGAGGCTAGAGAGGAAGATTGTGCTGTAGAGAAGGAAAAGGAAGAAGAAGAAGAAGAAGAAGAAGAAGAAGAAGAAGAAGAAGAAGAAGAAGAAGAAGAAGAAGAAGAAGAAGAAGAAGAAGAAGAAGAAGAAGAAGAAGAAGAAGAAGAAGAAGAAGAAGAAGAAGAAGAAGAAGAAGAAGAAGAAGAAGAAGAAGAAGAAGAAGAAGAAGAAGAAGAAGAAGAAGAAGAAGAGAAGAAGAAGAAGAAGAAGGTCATAGTCATGGAGAGATCTTGAAAAGCAGTCTCAAAAAGAAAATTTTAATAGATTCAACAGATGGTGAGAGAAAGGAGAAGAAGAAAGTACGGTGGGTGGATTTGATGGGGAAAGAACTTTCTGAGATCCGAGAATTCGAGTCTAGGTTAGACCTATAGGTTTCTTTGGATATTTGATCAATTCAAACTTCAAAGTTGCAAATTTTGTTATTGACAATTAGTTGATCTGACATTGCAGCGAAGAAGAGGATATCAGATATGATGGCGATCAAAACTGTGTTTGCACTATTCTGTAATCAATTCATCTTAGTTTTACCCGGAGATAAGGCAATGATGGATTTTGCTTCTGGTCATCTTGTGGTTTTGGCTTTAGAATCCATCTACATTGAGGTACATATAGTAGGATCTACATTGAGATTATATGATGAAAGTCGATTCAGCATTTACAGTTTTAGGATTCTTAAAAGAATTGGTTTTTATTACATTTGGTTCGATAACCAGTTAATGAAGTTTCTCATCTCGTTTCTAAGTTCTTCATTTTCTTAAATCCGTATTATTTTGGAACATACCAAATAAAAAATGGTTCCAAGCTCCAATCAGCTTTAGCATATAGATGTGATGACCATAACTTAGAACAAATATAGTCAGAACTGCTTGCCATGAGCGAACGGTTCTCAGTCACGAGCCAGAGTCCTGTGTTATTCGAGCCTTGGAAAAGATTGCGTAAAAGAGCTACGAGTTGTTTGAAGCCTCTGTACATCTCCAAAATTGAATTGTATGTTGGCTTTGATGACATTGATCGAACGGTCCGAGTTCGTGATAGAAACAATACACTTCAGTTACAAGATGGCGCTATTGATTGACATGGGGAAATTTTGAAGAAGACTAATAATTTCTTAAAAATCTCTTATCATCATCATCATTGAGGGAAGAAGTAAACGTGGATCCACGTGATTAGGCATATTTCTGGACCTACTTTATTTAATCCTTTGCGTAATTCTTGACACGAGATCCAATATCTGTTCTCCAGAATTTTGAGTAATTGAGAAAAGTGGAAAATCTGCCGGCGAAGAGAGTTTTGATTACATCCAATGGCGACGAGGTTTCCTGAAACATCGCTTTCCAACAAGCCAAACATGCTTGCAAGTGAGTGTCTCGATCAGTCTTTAAAATTTGTACGAAGCTTATTCCGACTACCAAAACAGAATGGACATGGCAGAATTAATTGCAACTCAATGTGCAATGGAAGTTCATGGGAAGCTAACAGTTGGCTTACCAGGTGAGTAAGCTCTGGCATCGAAGCTAGTGTGTTAGGAGAAACTCATCTAGCTTGGGTGTGTGCCTCGGAGGAGAGAAACCATAAATAATCTTCTTAAAGAGGTAACTCAAAAATCAATTTCAGTGACCTAGGGGAAGATTTCAGAAATGCCAGAGACACAGTTCTCGTGGCACTCCAAGACGCGCCTTGAACCCAAGGATAAATTTGGAATTGGAGCTTGCTTTCTTAATGAGGTAAGGCTCCTTAATGGGTACTATACCTACCAAATCTGCGAATTTATGTGTTAATTGTGATTCCAGGTTTTCGAAGTTGTTGTAGAGCCAAAGCTTGTGCAACCAACATTTGTCTTGGACTATGGAAATTGGTCGCTGGAGATGGAAGAAACCTAGCGGTAGGGCTTTATGCGTTTCACCGAAAGAGTAAACTACAATTATTGACAGGTGTATTAACCAGAGTCTGGCTCTCTGTATGCAAACTATTTTTAGTCCTAATTCCGTGGACAACCTAACCTAATATCTATACAGAGTCCACTATGTATTTTAACTCTACTAATTACCAAATATCTAAGAACACCTGCAACGCGTATTCTAATCCGTTTTAAAAAACGGTTCTTAAGGAAAATTTTATTATAATAATGTATAATCGGCGAGGATAATGAAGAGTCGATTCTTAAATTAGGAGTTTAAGAGTCGGGTTCTAAGCCACATGGCGTCTGTTGATTCGTGCGGCTTGGTGACTGTGTTGAGACTTGGGTGAAAAAAAAATCATTTCCGCGTGACGAAAGGAAAAAAAAAATCAGAAGAGGCGATTCAGAGGCGATTGAGAGGCGATTCAGAGGCGATTGAGAGGCGATTGCGAGACGATCTAGGGTTCGTCGTTTCAGAGGTAAATCGAAGCAATCCTCGTGTTATTCCTTTGATTTTGATTAGCTTAGGTTGTTTTCTTTCTTATTTTGTGGTTTATGGTTCGTGTATTCGGGGAATTTGGGTTCGGTTCGAAAAATTGGGGATCTAGGGTTTCGATTTTTTGGGGCTTTTTGGTTCACATATTAGGGGTTATAGGGTTCGATTTATTGTTTGCGATTTGCTTTCGAATGTCGATTAGGTTTTCAAAAATTATTCAAATCGATTTTGGGGCTTTTGCATGTCGATTAGGTTTTGCGATTTGCTTTCGAATGTCGATTAGGTTTTGGGGCTTTTGCATGTCGATTTGGTTATTCAAATCGATTTTAACTGCTCTCATTTCTATCTCTTTCTTCAGAAGCAGAAATTTCTGAACATGATGATGTTAATAAGGAACAAGAAGAGAAGTTCCTAAACTTCGTATCAGGTACCAATTTCTATCTCTCTCTATATCCCCTTGTTACTTTTTTCTTTTTCGGAATTGAGGTTGAGCTCTTCCTTTGTGTCATGCTTGGAGAATTAATTTCATTAGATACTAGTTACCGGTGCTCGTTTCTATGTTCCTAGGGTTGTATTTCGAATTGCAATTTGGGATTATAACAGTGGGGTTTATTTTGTGTAGTGCTAAGGTGCTCATTTCTCTGTTTTGCTTTTTGCAGCCTCAGAGGAACTGATACAACATTTGAGAAGTGAAAATCAGAATTTGCTGGAGACAGTGGAGAATATGAGGAATGAAATTACTTCAGTCACGTAGGTACATCATATTTATAGAAATTGTGTTGAAGTTGTATCTCTTTATATAAATTACTTTTAGTTATCTTTATAGAAGTTGGAGCCTTGCAAATGTAACCATAATTATCTTGGAACCACAGTCTAGTGTCTGGAGTATCAAAATCTTCTCATGGAAGAAGAACAAAAGAGTAAGAAGCAAATTTAGTTATTTGTATGAGCTGTTACTCAGACATATTATGAAGTTTTTGTAGGAATTTAGCTGAGATAACCGATGTTAATTCTGTTTCTCACCCTAACTTTTGACTGTAACAGGTTTATCTTTCAGCCTAACTTTTATAGATAAATCAAGTGGTGAAGAATCTGAGCTGCTCTACAAGGTTGAATCGCTCGTGACTATGAGGTTTGTACAAAATTCTATCTCTTTTCGATTTACTGCTGTAATATCTCTATCAATCTAATATTGCTGTTTTGATATTAACAGAGTAAATGTAGTGTACCAAACAAAATAGAGAAGAAGATCGAATTTGGAAGCTATTCCTGGTAAGATATTGACTTTACTTTTCCCCAATTTGTTAGGTTAGAAACCTTTAAACATAGTTGAACCTTTAAATGTTCAATAATAGAAAATAATTAAGACACTTTAAATGTTCAATTAAGAGACAGATATATGTTAAATCTTTCAACTCAAATAAATACTTAATGTTCAATTAAGACATAAATAAAGACTTAATTTTTTTTTTCTTACGTAGTAGGTAAAAAACATTCAATTGTCTCTAACTGTTTATGGATTTAACTTAAGACAGAAATTCACATATATAATCCTTTGTGTTCCTAGTAGAGAAACACAGAGACTTCTTTTTAAAATGAGTTCAAACCAAAGTTTTATAAGTCTTTTAAACAGTCAAAACACATTTGAATTAGGATCACCAGAAGTTCTTAGGTGTAGTAGTCAGAGTCAAGATGACTCTTCCTTAAGTCAGAGGAGGAAGTGGAGCCCCCAAGAGGATGTAATCCTCATAGGGGCTTGGCTGAACACGAGCAAGGATGCTGTGGTAGGCAATGAGCAGAGAAGTGGGACTTTTTGGAAGAGGATCCAAGACTATTACAACTCGAATCCACAGCTGAGTGGGACAACACCTAGAGACGCAAGTCAATGCAAGCAAAGGTGGTCTCGGATCAACGACCAGGTATGCAAATTTGTTGGTGCCTATGAAGCAGCTCTAAGGGAACATAGGATTGGGCAGAATGATAATGACGTGATGAAACATGCATTGGACATCTTTTACAATGATCAGCAGTTCAAGTTCAGACTTGAACACGCTTGGAGGGAGCTCAGACACGATAAGAAATGGTGCTCAGTGTATGTGGACAAGGATGGTGGAAAAGAGAAACGCAAACCAGAGGCAGTGGCATAAGAAGAGGGCAGACCAATGGGAGTCAAGGCTGCTAAAGCGGCTAATAAGAAGAAGAAGACTGCTAAAGAACAAGAACTGGGAAAGCTTGCAGAGATGTTGGAAAGAAAAGAAAGAATCTCTAAGAATAACCTACTCTAGAGTTTATTGAACAAGAAAGAGCCACTCTCTGAGCTGGAGTTAAACCTAAAGCTCAAACTAATGGCTGAGTTGATGTGAAAATGATGGTTTGTTTAGCTCTATAATTTGGCTTGATATTTGGTTGTCTTTTTGATTTGATTTATGTTCTCTTTTCTTTTTTCAGGTGAAGTACAAGGGCAGGTGAAGTACAAGAGCATTCACTCACGGGTAGTCTCTTTTATGTTTCAGATTTTTACGTCACGAGTGCTCTATCTTTCCTTTTGAAATTTTTCTGTCACGAGTCCTCTATGTTCCCTATATAAGTCAGCTTGTACTAGGCTCTTCTTTGTACTCAGAACATGTAAAATATTTGCTCTTCTTTGTACTCAGAACATGTAAAATATTTGCTCTTCTACTCTTATTTGTACCACTCGTTTAAGGTATGTTTATGGTTTACTCTTCGTTTACTCTTCGTTTATGGTTTGTTTACTCTTCTTGTTTACATTATTCTTTTCCGTTTAGCATTTTGCAAGAATTTCACAACAATAGATTAAAGTAATTGAATGTTTAATATAGTATTGTTGCAACATTGTTATATATAATATTTTTTACGTTTAAGGTAAATTAAAGTAATAACTACAATAGATTAAAGAACTACAATGTTAGCTACAAATAATAACTACATTAAATTAAAGAACTACAATACTATCTATGAAACATTTCACAATGATTTTATACGAGATATATAACTACAATAGATTAAAGTAATTGAATGTTTAAACAAAATATAATGTTAATTGAATGTTTAGTATAGTATTGTTGCAACATTGTTATATATAATATCTTTTACGTTTAAGGTAAATTAAAGTAATAACTACAATAGATTAAAGAACTATAATGTTAGCTACGAATAATAAATACATTAAATTAAAGAACTACAATACTATCTATGATTTTCACAATGATTTTATACGAGATATATAACTACAATAGATTAAAGAACTAACTATACGAGATATATTAAAAATGATTTTAGAAAATAAATTTTATAATTAGTATATGATATTTATAATTAATAAATTTTACAAATCGTTCATTCTCTTAAATAATTCAATATTAGGAAAAATGTCCTCATCTTCAACATATAAACTAGACCGAAGATTGGATGAAGCTTTAGAAGACACTTTTGAAAATACGTACAACGGCATAGAGGAAGCTCGGGCAAAAAAGCAAAGGAAACGTGCTTACATAGAATGAAAACGCGAAGAAGGCCACATCCGTTTATGGAATGACTACTTCAGTGAGGATCCGACGTATCCGAGTCATTTATTCAGACGCCGTTTTGCGCATGAACAAACCATTATTTATGCGTATTGTCGATGACCTCTCGGAAAATGTTCACTTCTTTCAACAAAGAAAAGATGCGGTCGGAAGGTTCGGCCTATCAGCACTACAAAAGTGTACGACAGCTATTCGTATGCTTGGTTATGGTTTTTCGGCTGACGCGGTTGACGAATATCTCCGACTCGGTGAAACCACAACACTTAGGTGTTTAGAAAATTTCACTGAAGGAGTAATATGGTTATTTGGATATGAGTATCTACGAAGACCCACACCAGAGGACCTTCAAAGACTACTCGATATTGGAGAGATACGCGGGTTTCCCGAGATGATAGGGAGCATTGATTGTATGCATTGGGAGTGGAAAAATTGCCCAACCGTTTGGAAAGGACAGTACACCCGTGGATCAAGAAAGCCAACAATTGTCTTAGAGGCTGTAGCATCACAAGATCTTTGGATATGACACGCTTATTTTGGTCCTCCAGGAACCTTAAACGATATCAACATCCTCGATCGGTCACCTGTTTTCGATGACATCATACACGGTCGAGCTCCAAGGGTACAATACATGGTCAACGGACACACGTATGATTTAGCGTACTACCTCACCGACGATATATATCCAAAATGGCATACATTTATTCAATCTATCTCACTCCCTCAAGGTCCTAAAGCGGAGTTGTTTGCTAAAGTTCAAGAAGCAACCCGAAAAGATGTGGAGCGTGCTTTTGGAGTATTGCAAGCTCGATTTGCGATTGTGAAAAACCCGGCTCTTATATGGGACAAGGAAAAAATCGGGAAGATTATGAGAACATGTATCATACTGCACAATATGATAGTGGAAAATGAACGAGATGGATACACTCAATATGATACATCTGAATTTGAAGAAGGAGACATATCCAGAAGTTCTCAGGTGGATCTGTCATATTCTACCGACATGCCTACGAATCTCGGTAATATGTTTCAAATTCGGAGTTGTGTTCGTGATCGGTGGATTCATGACCAATTGAAAAATGACTTAATTGAAAATATTTGGAAAAATTTGGAGATCAAGATTAATTATAAATTGTTGTATGTTCATGTTTAATCATTCAATAAATAATAATTTCAATTTCATTAATTCATTGTTTATTAATATTTTATTCTAAGAACCACTCTTAAGAATCTCACCAATACACTAACACATTAACCAACAATGTTTAACTATTTAAAAAAAATAAAAATTAATAAACAAATGAACTCCATTTAGAATCTTACCATTGTAGATGCTCTAAGACAAAGCACAAGACACGTGAGCTACAACACAAACCATTAGTCATTAAACCAAATATAAAATTACCTTAACCGGTTTATGTCCTGCGTTTGAGTCCAATCTTCAATTGTCCTCATTTCTCTTATTATGCTTGTAGTAAGCTCACCAGGGTTTATCAATTAACGTTGCAATTAATTGCCTAATCAGCTGAGCCGCTGATCTCCTAAAATTAGTTTCACATTTTTTTTTTGTCAACAAATAACCATGATATAAACAACAAGACCCAATTCATAGTCAAAATTCTTCAAATGAAGCAAGATGAAATTTAAACTTACCACCTCATGCCTACCTAAATCAGGGACATACCAACTGTGTCACCTGTTTCTTGATATAATTTATGTATGGGTTTGAACCATTTTTTTCCAACATATATGTTACTTCAATTTATCTAAGAAGAAGGCCTATTGTTTATATAAGTACAATCTCTAGATAAATTTTAAAAATATTTCTAGTTAGCCAATTTTTTTTATAGTTGAGATTTCGCGGAATCTGATGAAAAGAGAAATTGTTGAAGAGTCTTCGAAGTCTGTCAAAATCTTCCAAATACTGAGAGAATGCAAGACACTCATTTGGGCTTGCCACCATCTTCAAAATCTATGTTTTACCCTGATGAACTTCAGTAATGTCTAGTTCCAAAAGAGACTTTATAGCTTAAAATATCGCTTCAAATTTGGTATGTAGAGGGGATAAACAACAAAATACTTTGACTCCCATGTTGCCTGCTCCTTGAATCTGTAAAAAAATTCTAACCTAAACTGGAAAAATATATAATCCTTTTGGGAGACGTCAAAAAAAAAAATGGTATCCTGAGAAACTTAAATAGCTTATCATAGGCTTGGAAACAACCTCCCAAATTGAATTCGGAAAAATCGATAAAGTTTTGTTTCAGACCTTTCTCTTTTTCTGCTTGAACTAAAAGCCACTCATCCTCGTACTCAACAATTTGTAAAATATCATGAGAGTCTTTGTTTATGTTACCAAAGACTTTATCATTTCTTGATTTCCAAATATTCAAAAGAATCTATGGATAACTCTTAAGTTCCTCTAAATCTAGTAATTTCTATATTAGAATAATCAAAATTTTAAAAAATAGTTGGAGTGGGGAAAGTGCCTATCTCAAAAGGAATATTTGATGTATCACTGATGGGGAATCAAACAGTGTACAATTAATAATTTATTTCTCCGCTCCACACCTCGAACATCTTGTATCACATCTAATACCTCTGTTAGACAAACTTTCTTGAACTGGTAGGCAACATGATGCCACTTGTCAAAAAAAAATTATTAACTTTAAACGAGCAAGCTAATTTCCAACAATTTGCTTGTATTTCTTTAATCAACGGTCCATACCAGATATTATCTCTATTTTCAACTCAGGTCTCTACCGAGTAACCAAATTTTACAAAATATCTACTATATTTATTATAATACCAACCAAAGTTTTCTGATTTTTCCCCATTTGGGAGTCGAATCCCCATAATAAGTGGGACGTCCCTTGAATCTACTAATTATTTTATTAGTGGAATTCTCTATGACTCAATAGACCTCTTATCGATTAATTTATCCACTATAAGATCAAGGTATATATTTAGTTTAGCAAGCATGGACACCAACCATCGTATCCAAGGATCATGCCAAACATGTTGTTTTACCATTTCCAATCCTTTTTATAAGGCCTTTACTCACCAAAATTCTTGCTAAAATCGTATTTTTCCATCCATGAGAAATAAATTCTATTTTTCCATTTCCACTTTATCTTCTTCTTTAACCAAGTGACCAAATTGAATATATGGTTTTGAAAAATTAATTTGTTGCCCAAACAAGCCTCATAAATTTTTAGTACCTCTAAAATGAATATTGCCTAACTTGCTTCCGCCAAAAAATAGAGTATCATCAGCAAAAAAAAGATGGGATACTGCTGGAATTGCCAAGGCTATTCTGATACCACTACTCTTCTTTCTTGTTTATGTCTTTCGAAGATTGCTTATTAACACCACTATACATGAAAGGTGAAAGTGAATGATCTTGTCTTAAACTTTGATGTGGAATTAATTTTCCCATCAGTTGACCGTTTATAAGGAAGGAATAACTAACCGATCTAATACACACATTACAAATCTTAAATAAAATTTGTGAAAACCTATTTTTCTAAAAAATGTTCTTAAAAATTTCATTTAACCCTATCATATGCCTTGCTCATATCAATCTTATAACAGAACCTTTACAGTGTATAAATATAATCTACAAAACTGTCATTACACATATTTTCATTATCGTTATTTCATTTGTGACAATGTTTTATGCTAAGTTATTCACTGCTTTGTTTGTTATCGTGTTCTATGTTTATCACTATTTTCAATTGTCATATTTTTAGAAAAATTCAATCATATATATTAATTTGTAAATATATGTAAACTGTAGTTGACTAGCGAAGTATCTACTTTTAAAATAAATTAGTGTAATACAAAATATTCTTACTAAACTTACTATTTCGGTTGAGAAAAAATTCAAAGAAAATTAATGATGAATAGAGAAAGTATAACAAATAACACAGTAATAATAAATTAAATAATTAAGTTTCTTATTAGAACACTAACTAGTTTTAATTTTAAAAGTATGAATATATTTGATTTTTTTGTTTGGCTAACATTTCAGCATTGACATCAAATATATTTTTATGGGATTAAGAGTATATATATTCGATGGACCCAAAATTTATTTAGGAAGAGTGTCAATTTTTAAGCAAAAGACAAAATAAAAACAAATTTGAAAGCAGAGGAAGACATAAAGCTGAGGAAGAAGTCAAAGAAAGCTTGAGGAGAGCTAGAATATGAGGTGAGATAAAATAATGAGATGCTCCAATACCCAACATAGCTAGCTAATTTGTTCCACTGAGTCATTGACTCGACCATGAAGCAGCTCGACTTGCTGGTCATCTATCACCGTAAGCACATGTAAGTAACACATCATATATAGGTGGTCATGAGACTAATGAGCAACACACTTAAAACAAATACTCTTCTTCTTGTAGTCAGCATGTTCTGCATCTGATAAAAGTAAACATCCTCTAGACGCAGATGAACTAGCAGAAGATAAAGCACGAGACCGCACCGAAGCAGTTGTGTCAACCACTTGTTGGAGCAGACCTGCTTTTGAAAAGTTTTAGGAGAAGACCAGGTCCAAAGCCTTAACCACATCTGGTATCTTGGGTTTTAAGTCATTAATGAAGATAAAATTACAGTGATTCGTCACTTAAATATTATGTCACGAAAATTTTGACAGACTTATAGTAAATTTATCAAAATCCGGTGAACTTGCATATTCACTATAAACTTACCAAAATTCAGCATATTTTCAGAAAATCTACCAAATTCAACACACATCCAAACCCTAAGTTAAAATATTTTGGTTAAGTTTTAAACTGATTCACTGTAGATACTGATTTATGATTGTTGAAACTCTGATTTATTTCCTTTTTATCTTGACATCTCCAAAAATAAAAATAATTCTGATTTTTTTATAATGACTAAACTTTCAACTACACATAAAAGAGAATTCATGTTGTGCATTAATAATTTTTAAATTGTTGAAAAGTTTGTCAGATTATATTTGTTTCTAGGATTTTTTTTTCTAATCCTGATCCTAGTTTTTAAAAATAATTATCCAAATATTAATAGCTTTTAGTAGGAAATTGTTGTTTTTTTTTTTTTTTTTTTTTGCAACGACAGATGATATAACAAAAGTAGATAGCAAAGAAAAGATCGTCATCGATCATAAAGAAACTCCCTGGCCCGTCGTGCTAGGAAATCCGCCTTATGATTTAGTGATCGTGGGATAGCTGATAAGGATAGCTCTTTGAAGAAGACTCGCAGCCGCTGGAACTCCTCCTGATAGGGCATGAAAGCTGGCCACTCGTCCGGGAAATCCAGTATTCGTACTACCGTCTCACAGTCACTCGCAATCTCCACTTATGTGATGTGTAGGGCCTTTAGACATTTCATCGCCCAAATCACTGCTTCTACCTCCGCGTGTGTGGCCGTAAATACCTTTGGCCCCCGTACTCTCACCACCCACTGAATCTGAGAAACAATACCAACCTAGTCCAGAGTACCGGTCGGTATGCTTCGAGGAGGCATCCACGTAGCACTTGAAGCCTGTGAAATGCGAATTGGCTGTGGTGGGGAAAGCTAAAAGGGATTTCCTTATATAAGAGCTTCTTATAGCAGGAACGCCATGTTATGGTTCATAACAACACACTTGTTTCCATTCCAAGTAATCTGCTTCCGCTTTACTTAGAATGCTACGAGGATCCATATCTCTATTAGAAAAGTAGAAAGAGTTTCTCGCATTCCAAATATGCCATGATATCCAGGGAAATATAGTTATAGAACCAATTCCTGACATTTTCCCCGCAAGGTAGTCCAGATTATACCAGAAAGAATTACCAGGAAATATACCAGGCGCTGACGGTAAACTCGATAGTGCCCATACTTGTAGTGCCGGTGGGCACAAGAAAAGCACATGATTTATTGATTTTGGATTCTCATCACATCGCAGGCAATGTGAGTCTCCGGGAATCCCTCTACGAGCCATGTTTCCATTTACTGCCATGCACCCTGACAAAGCTTGCCAAATAAAATGTCTAATCTTATTTGGGCAATTAAGATCCTAAATGATCTTATACAAAGCATCAAAAGATGGCCCAAATTTGCGGTGCCGTAGTGTCGTGAGCCGTTCCGCCACCTGATAACCAGATTTAACCGAATATCGTCCGGTGGGTGTGAAATGCCATTCCCATGTATCAGGGCGCCTCCTCCTAGGCACCGGGATTCCAAGAATTAATTGGACATCATCCGAGGCAAAATACTGTCGGATTAATATTTCTTTCCATTTTCCGGCATCCTGATCGATAAATTGATCAACTATGAGCTCATGGAATAAGATCAAATTTGCCCCAGTAGCCGGCCTTGGGGCCAAGTCCGGTATCCATGGGTCCTTCCAAACCTGAATAGATCTCCCATCACCAATTTTTTGTATGCCCTCACTCAGAATCAAGTTTTTTGCCGAGAGAAGACTACGCCAACCATATGATGACAATGGTTTCAACGATGCCTCCATTACACCCTGGTCTTTGTAATATCGACCTCTGAAGACTCTCACTAGTAATGAATCTGGGTATTCCAGGAGACGCCAAAGTTGTTTGCCCAACATGGCCGTATTAAAAGTCCCCAAATTCCTAAAACCAATACCTCCCTCCAACTTTGGTTCACATAACCTATTCCATCTTCGCCAATGAATCCCACCAAAGGCTCCCGACGGCGCCCACCAGAAATTAGCTATCGCTGATGTTAGGTTTTGGATAACCCCCCTTGGTAGTCTGTAACAGGCCATCACATATGTCGGTATGGCTGTTAGAACTGACTTAATTAAAACCTCTTTACCAGCTTTTGATAAAAACCTGGCAGACCAGTTCCCAATCCTAGCAAGCAACTTCTCTCGCACATAGGCAAACACTCTCGTCTTGGCACCCCCTAGATTTTCTGGGATACCTAAGTACATTCCCATCCTAACTGGCTGATGGATACCCAGAAGCTGTTGAATCTCCGTTTGAACTAAAACAGGGACCAACTTTCCAAATTGTATTGACGATTTCTCGAAATTTATTTGTTGACCAGAGACCCTCTCGTACTCCTGTAGTATACACAAGATCCTATTGGCCTCTTCTATTGTGGCCTTACAAAAGAACAAACTATCATCCGCAAATAACAAATGAGAGACTGCTGGACTCGTCCTTGCAATCGACAGCCCTGTAATCAATTTTCTATTTTCTGCCAGTGCCAATTTCCGCACCAACCATTCTGTACAGATGATAAATATGTATGGTGACAACGGATCCCCTTGACGCAACCCCCTCTTGGGCATTATACAGCCCCCAGGATTCCCATTCACAATCACAGAATATTCCATCGTGGTTATACAATACATAATGCATTTTACCCATTTATCGCAGAAGCCCATCTTGTTTAATAGAGCACTGACATAATCCCATTTGATCCTATCGTATGCTTTACTCATATCCATTTTAATGGCCATAAACTTACTTCTTACTGCCCCATTTGTGCGCAATGCGTGAAACATTTCCTGCGCTATCAAAATATTGTCTGATATAAGTCTCCCAGGAATGAAGGCAGACTGCGTCTCCGAGATCAATCTAGGTAGTAAGTGCCTCAAACGCATAGACAACACTTTTGAGATCAGCTTATATCCAATATTACACAAACTAATTGGCCGGAATTCCGACATTCTAGTCGGGCGAGATATCTTTGGAATAAGACAAATATTTGTTTTGTTCAAATTCCTCTCAAAGCATCCCTGATCCATGAAATTATTAACCAACGCCAGCAGATCTGACTTAATTATATCCCATGAGTACTGGTAGAATAAAGCAGTCATACCATCTGGGCCCAGGGCTTTCCCCGAATCCATCAAGAACAAAGCTGTCTTAACTTCCTCCTCAGTTACCCTCCTCATCAACCACTGATTATCTATGTCCGTGATTTGCTTATCAATGACATCTAAATTAGGCTTATCCGTTCCAGGATTATCAAACAACTCAGTAAAATATCTAGAAGCCTCTCTAAATAGATCCTCCTCCTTAGTTACCCAATCATTTTGGGGATTTAGAAGGCCCACAATCTTGTTTCGTGCTCGATGCTTTTGTGTTTGGGCATGAAAAAATTTTGTATTCTCGTCCCCTTCCTAGAGCCATTTGTTTCTACCTTTTTTGCTTCCAGTATGTCTCCTCCTCCACATATGCTTTTTTTAAATTAAGTGTGGCTTCAAAAATACCAGTGTGATCATTACTGACTGAATTTTTACAGTCTTCCAAGATCCTTTTCAGCTCCTCTATTTTCTGTCGCCCTGTCGGTATATTCTTACTCCTCCTGTGTGAAATCTCTTTGCGACAACCACTATTTTTTTTGTGAAAGCTTCATTACGTCTCCCACATATTCCATTCCAACTTTTCTCTATAATATCCTTAAAACCCTCCTTACCTATCCACCGTTTATCAAATATAAATTGATTCCTGCCTTTTACCACTCCTTTACTGAACCGTCCTAAAATAGGTCGGTGGTCAGAACCAATCATCTCTAAATACTCCACCTCCGATGTGGGGAATAGATCATGCCATGTAGCATTGCCAAAAGCTTTGTCAAGAACGCATCTTATGACACCATTGTTCCTTACACCCCTCCATGACCAGATGTTTCCAAGTTTTGGGAAGTCAATAAGACCACAGTCTCTAATCATCTGATTAAAACTGTGGAACGTTGACACCCCTCGTAGGGTGCCTCCCTGTTTTTCGTGATTCCCTGATAGTTCATTAAAATCCCCCATGATAAACCACGGTGTAGACCTCAAAATACCCATCCTCGTTAACCGTTCCCAAACGTAATCTCGCCGACTCTGAACCAGTTCACCATAGAAAAAAGTGATACACATCTGTGTTCCTTCTAAAACCAGTGTTATATCGATCATATATTTATCCTTATGATTAACGACCACATTCTGGTGCTCTGAGTAAAATAGTGCTAAACCACCACTTAAGCCTATGAGTTTAACTGTAGTTAATAGTTGAAAACCTAAGTGTAATTTAATTTTCTCTAAGAGGATGTAGTTATTCTTTGTTTCTGACAAAAATAAGAAATCTGGCCGAAATTTCTTCCACATATCCCTGAGATAACTAATTGTAACTTTATTCTCAATTCCCTGACAATTCCAACAAATTGATTTAATATTCATTTAAAATTAATATCATAAAGAGCTGTGAATTTGCTCAACTCACCTATTTGGTTCAGTTTAAAAACTAAATTTAACTTTAAGGTATAACCCCTTAATGTTCTCGAATATTTGTAATTAATTTTTACTATTCGAATCATAAATGTCACAATATGGGCCTTGTCACCAATATCCAAAATTTGATAATAAATCATAACTATTGTTTGGAGGCCCAAACTAGGCCCATGTACCCCATAAAAATCCGATATCATTTGGTTAACTAAGAAGAACTTATTACGCTTCCTATTAAAGTCTGATCCAATACAACCAAATGATGTAATAAAATCGAACATCAAACATGTAAACAAAATCATCAAAGTCTCTCTTTTTAACTTCACCAACAACTGGCTCCAATGATACCATAACCTTTTGACTTCATGTACATACTTCAAGGAAAGTAAGCTCCCAACATCTGAACTCTCAAGCCTGCAGATTGAAGCAAAACCCTCCATGTAATTCATATGTACCAAATATGTATTACGATACAACATACGTCCGTTTTTAAACTTCTCATTTTCAGTAATACTAATAAAAATGGACACGTTGTATCTCAAAAACATCTACAAATGCTCTAATAATCCGTGCTCCCTAATACGATGGTACTGAATCACATCTAGTCCTGATGATCTCAGTTTCTCTATAATCGAATTAGGCCGAGCCCCTAGACCTGCCCAAAAACGAATCTCGACAATGACCATCACTTCGATCACCACCATTCGTGAATTTAATGTTATCACTTTTGGTGTGATCCTCCCTCCAAACTAACCATGAACTGATCCGAGATCCTAATTCTCCATTTTTCCATTTAAGATCCATATTAACCCTTTCGAGAGAGCCTCCAAAAGAACAGTTCATACAAATCGCCTAATACCAGACCTTAGCTTCATCCTAATTCTGCGAAATCCCTAAAAACGAAAACGATACGAAATTTGGGAAACAAAGAAAATAGGAATTAGGGTTAGGGTACACTTATCGTTATCGGTGCCGTCTCTCCCCAATTCGTCGGAAAATCCGGAGTGAGACGAGCCCCAGAACCTTCGAGGGTCCGCCTCTAGTAGACGAACCTCCGTAGATCTGCCCACTTCTTTTAAACGGTTGAGATTCACCGAGGAAAAAAACTCGCAGAGAGGTGCTAAACAAACGAATCGCCAGCTAAACAGAAACCCAGAAGTATACCTTATCTCCGACTCACTAGATTATACTGGAGAACGCAATCGGAGATCGGAGTCTTCTTCGCAATCGCCCACCTTCGCGACCAATTTTTTTCTCAAGTATAATTTTATATAAATAAATTGTTGTTTATAAATTGTTGGAAAAAATCATTGTTTATAAATTCAATAAACTGGTAAAAAGAAAAAGAGTATTTTAGGTATTATAAAAATTAAAAATAGGTTATTTGACTAATTTTTAAAAAAATATTTTAGTAATTTCTAAAAATTAGTAGGTAATTGTAGTAAAATTTTTCTTTAAAAAATTTACGAGTTAATTAATATTTTTAGTCACTCGATAACTAGTAATCAATACAAATTATTTATAATTACGAGTCACTTGAATTATGGGACAACTGACATTTACGTTTGTATAGATTTTTTTTTTGTCAACTAGCCTAGTGACTTTTACGTTTGTATAGATTTATGTTTTATAAATATTTTATATTCTTTTTATAAAAATTAGCTTATGTTTTTATAATTATGAAATAAATTAAAATAAAATTTATTAGCTCTCTAGTACTTATTTTAAACATATATCATTATAAAAATTGTATTTTTGGAAAATCCGCTAATATTACATGCCACCGGAAAATCTGTTTTGTGTCTCCTTTTTTGGATTCATAAAATAAATATATATATATATAATTTAATTGATAAAAGTTTTTATTTTTGTTGTTCAGTAAACAAAATCATTTCAGTGCACTAAAATGAATTCAATCCTTGCTTTTAACAAAATTTGACTGTAGAAACCAAATGATCTAAAACCAAATTTTATAAATTTTACAAAGCAAAACTTTATATCCAAAAATATACAGCAAAATAGTTACGATTTGTTTTTAGTTTTAACCAACCGGACTCATAGCAACGTTTTATATGTCAATATGTCAATAAATATGCATGATAACATTTATAGAAACACATTAAATGGAAATTATCCTCCAGAATTATATTATAGTCAATGTATTGAGAAATGTTTTTGGAAACAAAATTTATATATTTCTAAATGTATATTTTTCCAGTAAAACTTGTATGTGATTTTAATGATAAGATTATCAAAATATATTTAAAATAAAGATTTTCCAGGAAATTAACCTAAAACCACAAAGTCCTATAAGTCTTTATAACAAAAGTGGGAATATCTTAGGGTAGAAGAAATTGGAAAAAAAATGATAATAAAGGAAAAGAAAGAGGGTGATGGTGGTTCGTGGATCTATTTGAATCACTCGAAGGTTACAGAAACAAAACCCTTTTCTTCCTCTTCCCCGAAGAAAAACCCTTCTCCTTGGCGGCTGCGGCCCAAAATTTACCCCTCTTTCTTCCTTCTCCCTTTTTATCTCTTAAACCCTTGATTCGATCTGGGTTTTTCTGTTTCTGTTTTAGGGTTCCTATCTTCTTTTCTTTCCGCTTCACTTCTATCTCTCTCTCTTTTTGTCTTGGTCGCATCCCCTTTATCCGAGAAAGGATCTATTCCAATCTTTGTTCAATCTCGTCTCATGGCTACCCGTTGCTCCTCCTCCTGCTGATCGTATCCTTATTGTTTCTGTCTCTGTCTCGATCTGTGTTTTCACTTTCTCGATCTCGTCGTCACTCGCCGCTGATCTTTGTTGTTGGATCTTGAATCGACTTTCGTTTTTCTTCACTGTTGTAGTTCAGTTGTCCTCTTTTCGTTGTGGTCTCAGATTTATTTGATATTTCGTTGATTTGGATTCGGTTTTCTCAATATTCATTCTCGCTTGTTAGGTTTTATTCGCTTCCTGGTGGGATTAATTGAAATCGAATTCTCCTTGTGTTGCGAGCGACATATTTGATTTGAATTTTTTTTAGGGTTAAAGATGTTTGCTTTTCACTATGCTAATAGTTCATTTTCTGGTGTAAGTAATTCTACATTCGCAGGCATGAGGTCTTTGTTTCCCTTGACTCACGTTGTTTGTAGAAGCTGCAGATCTGTTGCAGAAACTCTCTTTGGATTCACAGGCAAAAGGTTCTGAGATCCCTGAGCCAAACACAGAAGGTGCGGGAACAGATTTTAATTTTGGTTTTTGCTTTTGGCGACTTTTGCGCTCTCAGTTTCTAACTAGGGTTCTCTTGTTTTTTTTCTGAGCAGACCTGCCGTCTACCAGTATGGAGGCGTGGATGATTAACGGTCAAGTTCCCTCTTATGATCGATCTTTAACACCAATGCTTCCCAGTGATGCCGTGGATCCTTCTGTTTGCTATGTTCCTAGTGCCTACCAGCCCATTTATTATGCTGGTGCGTCATCCTAAAATCCTCTACAATCGAATTTAATTCTACTTCACAAGATCGTCACCAATGCTTAATAAGTTTCTTGTTTAATAACTTTCAGGTTATGGAAGCACTCCAGAATGGGGTGATTACACAGGTTACACAAATCCTGAGGGTGTTGACATGAATTCTGTAAGTGTGTTGTGACTAGGTCTAATGTACTTTTCATCTTTATATTTTCTCTGCTTAAGAGGTTTGATATATTTACCAGGGAATATATGGAGAGAATGGATCCATTGTGTATCCTCAGGGTTATGGGTATGCAGCATATCCGTACTCGCCAGCAACAAGCCCTGCTCCACAGATTGGCGGAGACGGTCAAATGTATGGTGGTCAACAACAGTACCAGTATCCTAACTATTTTCCAAACAGTGGACCATTTGCTGCATCTGTTGCTACTCCTACCCCAGCCGGATCTCTCTGCGAATAAAGCTGCTGGTGTGAAGACACTACCTGCTGATAGCAATAATGTTGCTTCTGCTGCTGGTATCACAAAAGGAAGTAATGGATCAGCTCCAGTGAAATCAACTAACCAGACCACTCTTAACACCTCAAGTAATCTTTATGCAAATGGTGCTCCAGGAGGAGGATTTGCTGCTGGTTATCAGGATCCCAGGTATAGCTATGAAGCTGCGTATTATACTCCTGTTCCGTATCATGATGGCTCTAAGTACTCAGATGTCCAGAGGCCTGTTTCTGGTAGTGGAGTTGCATCCTCCTATTCTAAGTCTAACTCTGTATCTTCAACGAGGAACCAAAACTACCGCTCAAATTCTCACTACACGGTATGCTGTCTTTTTATACTTCTTTGTGCAAAATTCATGATTGTCTGTATAATTTCCATATAAATTGCCGGTTAAGTCCTCCAGTTTTGTTAATTGGTCCTTCAATCAATTTTTGTTCTATGCAGAGTATGCACCAGCCTGCATCAGTGACGAGCTATGGTACAACTCAGGGATACTACAACAGGATGTATCCAAACAAGTTTTATGGTCAGTATGGTAGCACAGGTAGATCTGGTATGGGTTATGGTTCTTCTGGGTATGATTCAAGAACGAATGGTAGAGGATGGGTTACCGCAGACAACAAATACAGAAACTGGGGAAGGGGTAACAGTTACTTTTATGGGAACGAGAGCAATGTAGATGGTTTGAATGAACTTAACAGGGGACCCAGAGCAAAGGGTACAAAGAACCAGAAGGGAGATCTAGAAGATAGCTTAGAGGGTAAGGAACAGGCAGGAGAATCAAATGTAACTGAGGCTGTAGAGGCGGATAACACTTGTGTTGTTCCCGACAGACAACAGTACAATAAAGAAGATTTTCCGGTGGAATATAAAAAATGCTATGTTCTTTATTATCAAGTCGTACAGTGAAGATGATGTGCATAAGAGCATCAAATATAATGTTTGGGCTAGCACACCAAATGGAAACAAGAAGCTTGCTGCAGCATATCAGGAAGCTCAGCAGAAACCTGGCGGCTGTCCTATCTTTCTCTTTTTCTCGGTGTGTATATATTATCCTCTAATCAAATGCTGTTCGTTTTTGTTAACATTATTTTTTGATGCTAAGCTCTTTATTCTAATTTGTCTTCCAGGTCAATGCAAGTGGACAATTTGTTGGTCTTGCTGAAATGACAGGACCAGTTGATTTCAACACAAATGTAGAATACTGGCAGCAAGATAAGTGGACCGGCTCTTTCCCTCTTCAAGTGGCATATCGTGAAGGATGTTCCAAAACAGTTTGCTGAAACACATTACCCTTGAGAACAATGAGAACAAGCCTGTTACCAACAGCAGAGACACACAAGAGGTAAAGCTATGTGACATATTCAAGGCTTGTAATTTTCGGATTCCCCTTTGATTTTCTTGTGTTAAAAGTTTTATGTTTTTGGATCATTTTAGGGTAAAGTTAGAGCAAGGTTTGAAGATTAGTGAAAATTTTCAAGGAGCATAGCAGTAAGACTTGCATTCTGGATGAATTTCTCATTCTACGAGGTTCGGCAGAAGACTATCTTGGAAAAGAAAGCCAAAACAGCAGCAAACCCAGAAACAGGCAAGGAGAAGAAAAACAACCTCAAATCTTTTCGTTCACGATATATACACTACAAGTGTCTCTAACGTATCATATCTTAACAGGTAGGTGAGGAGAAACTAAGCGATGAGAAAAAGGAATCTGCGACTGCAGTTTCAGCGAGCAAGGAATCTCCTTCAGTTCAAACAACCAGGGATGTCAAGGTAGCTGAGAATGGGTCTGTTGCTAAACCAGTAACGGTTGATGCGGTGGCAAATGGTTGCTAGCTTTAGACTATATGATGCTCACGGCTTGAGCATAGAACGCAACAAGAGAGAAGAAGATATGAACATTCCCGTTTATGGTTTCTCTTGAGAACTAGACTGCCGTGAGCATTGAAGCATGGAAGCATCGTTATACCTCAACCCGATCCGTTTTCTTTTCCCTTAGAAGTTTAAATCCCAGTTATTTTTTTCTTCAATCTTTTTCTTTTTTCTAAATCGCATTGTCTTTACAAGTTTCTGTTTTTTCCTTTCCTTCATTTTCTGTTCATCCCACCCTGTAAAAATGCTCATAAGGACCCTACTAAATCGTGGGAAAAAATTAGAGAAAAGGCGATAAAAAGCAGGGTGGGATTGTCTTTTTCTTTTTGATCTCTGTTGGATATTAGGCAGAAGTCTTTTCTTCATTTTTCGTTTTCTGTTTGGATTTCAGACTCGATTCTGTATGAGTTCTTTAGAATCCGAGATGTCTTCTTCGCCTCTTTCCGTCTTTATTGCGTCTTCAAAGTTACATGGTTGAATTTCAATATAAAAATGTCAAATTTGAGTACGAACCAACCTTGTGCATCTCTTGCTTGAGCTTATAATGTTAAAATTGTTGACAATAATAGTCAAACATGTCGAGGTGGTAGGTAGCTTTGGTTACAACTCTGCAAGTAGCTAGCTATACTTATGTGTCGTTTTGATCTAACAAGGTAAAGCCATAAAAATATTGCTTGTGAAATACTTTTCTGATCTGACGTGGCTAGATAGCTTCTCCAACGCTTTATCTTGGGAACTCCGTGATAAACATGAAGAGTATCTCTTTATTTTAGTTTATTTTCCTTTATAAAAACACCAAAGATCCTGTTTTGTCTCGGCCAAAGTACCTAATTCGTCAGGAGTGTTGTGATTTTTGCCACAACAAGTGTGGAACTTATAGTTGACACTTATTGTAGTTCTCAGATTGATTCGTTGGTGGGATTCGTGAAAGCTACTAACTTTTGCGTAAATGGCAGCTCTTTTAGGTAGATTCTGCCGGCGATCGTCTTTTCTTGTCTCTCCTCATGGATTTAGGATGCTATCAACAATTGAAAATGTAACACAAAAGGGGAAATCGATGAATCTATACTCTGCTATCAATCAAGCTTTACACATCGCCCTAGAGTCCGATCCTCGGTGAGAGTTTCTCCTACTCTGCCATGATTTTTTTAAAGATATTTTTAACTTTATCTATAACGAATTTTGAGTGAAGGTCTTATGTGTTTGGGGAAGATGTTGGATTTGGCGGTGTGTTTCGATGCACAACCGGATTAGCTGAAAGATTTGGGAAATCTCGAGTTTTTAACACGCCTCTCTGCGAGCAAGGCATTGTTGGGTTTGGAATTGGTTTTGGCTGCAATGGTCTCTTCTTCTTGTTGAGCTTGCAATGGTCGTTTCTCAAGGTCTCTCATCACTATAGCATCTTACTGTTGTACTGTTTTCTTTCACAGGGAAATCGAGTTATTGCAGAAATCCAGTTTGCGGATTATATTTTCCCCGCGTTTGATCAGGGTAAGATGTTACTTTTACCTTTAAAACAAGGTTTTTCCCACAAGAGTTTCTCTTTATGGTGCTTTGTTATTTCTTAGATTGTTAATGAGGCTGCAAAGTTCAGATACCGAAGTGGCAACCAGTTTAACTGTGGAGGTAATCATATCCTGTAGTGAATTTTTGGTTGTGAGAAGCCAATTTTCCACTTTTGTCTCATTAGGTTTATGTGGAACCTGTAGGACTTACAATAAGGGCACCGTATGGAGCAGTTGGTCACGGTGGACACTACCACTCCCAGTCCCCTGAAGCTTTCTTTTGCCATGTTCCTGGTATCAAAGTATATCTTCTTACCAAAAGCCTCTCATCTTCTACATTCTCTCTTTGATTCATATTCTTATGCATATAACCATTACCATGCATTGGTTAGGTTGTTATTCCTCGAAGTCCACGGGAAGCTAAGGGACTTTTGTTATCATCCATTCGTGATCCAAATCCTGTTGTCTTTTTCGAACCAAAGGTATGCTTACTACACAGAAGTGTTTCTTGAGAGTATCTTCAAGAATCAGCTAACAGTATTTGAGCCTTTGTTTTTCTTCTTCAGTGGCTGTATCGTCAAGCAGTAGAGGATGTCCCTGAGGATGACTATATGATACCTTTATCTGAGGCAGAGGTACATAAGCTCCATCTCCAATGGTCTCTTCTTAGGAGACGCTTATCTTACACTTTGAATACTAACAAAAGAGAATTTTGAAGGTTATAAGAGAAGGTAGTGACATAACCCTTGTTGGATGGGGAGCACAACTCACTATCATGGAACAAGCATGTCTCGAAGCAGAAAAGGTTAGTTTTTATGTTTTGCGCTCACATCACTAAGTCCTTGGGTGAATCAGCATGATTGAAACACAGGTTTTTTCAGGAAGGAATATCATGTGAATTGATAGATCTCAAGACTCTGATCCCTTGGGATAAGGAAATCGTTGAGACCTCAGTGAGGAAGACTGGCAGACTTCTCGTAAGTTAAGCTTCACTGAGTGAGCTGCATTGCCCTAAGTCTCAGAGAAATAATGTATTTGATTGTTTCTATTTCAGATTAGCCATGAGGCTCCTGTTACCGGAGGCTTTGGAGCCGAAATCTCTGCAACTATTATTGAGCGTTGCTTCTTGAGGGTAAATTAACAAATCATATTTTATCTTTGACTTAGAAATTTGTTATTGTTTCAAAGTTTTGTATTTTGTATTCTTTTTAACTGTTTTGTTAATTTTGCAGTTGGAAGCACCTGTTAGCAGAGTTTGTGGTCTGGACACTCCTTTTCCTTTAGTGTTCGAACCTTTTTACATGCCAACGACGAACAAGGCAAGTCTCCTTTTTTGGTCACCTTATATACATCTCTTATCGTGACTGTTTCTAATGCTTTCATGGCTCACAATTTGATGCAGATATTGGATGCAATCAAATCTACTGTGAATTATTAGTCCATCTTTTCGCAAATATCTTTCATCAGTAAAGTAACGAACTTCTGCATTGTATAACATCCGTGATCTCTGTCTCTTATATCTCTAGAATGGTGATCGAAGTGTAATAGATTTAATAGTATGTAACAGATTCTATGATCTTGAAATTCTCCATCTTTATCACAATGCTGGTTATTATATGCTAAATAACAGTACTTTAGAAGCTAAGACTACACACTGAGACTGAGTTAAAGGCTGTACTTTTATCATATGCGGAAGTGTGAGGATACTGCAGCGTACATGGAAGACATCTTGGAAACAAAAAGAACCGAAGCATTTCTTTCGAATCTCCAGTGTGTATGTACAACGGTCTATTAAACCAAAACACAAAGTGAAAGTCTTAGCTACTGTGAGAGCCTTTCTTCTTCAACGGAAAAATTCTCAGCAAGCTTAGCAACTCCAATGGGCTAAAGACCGCTGCACAATAAGTCTGTGATCCTGTAAAAGATAAAGCATAACAATTAGGTTCATGCAAGTATACATCGAAAATCAACCAACTTAGGGAAATTGAAGAGTGTGTTACATACTATTGCTGGATCTTCCTGAACTCAGTGAGGACCGGGTATATATTCTCAAAGGCTTTGTAGGTCTCCTCTCTCATCTGATAGTGAGAGACCTCAGGATTTTTATCAGATGGCAGAAGATCTAGATACTAAAGTGAGACATAGCATGTATTTCTCGGGGGATAGTCACAAAACCTAAAGAGAGAGTGAGAGATTACCTTAGCTCCAGTGATAACAATCTTCCCAGACACAAAAATTAGTAGCACAATCTTAGGTACTTTCATCCGATAAATCAACCCTGGAAACAACTCAGGTTCATACTGACAACCGCAATTTGAGAGAGAGAGATAGAGAGGTAATACGTGTCAGCACAGCGGTTTTTATGTCTAGATTAGGTTCTTATTTCTTAAGCACTTACTCTATGCTTATTGAAATTTAACATAAGAAGAAGAAAAGTGTTAAGAGTTCAGATAACTTACACTTGAGAAAGCAGCGTGAGAATAAGCAAGGCCTTCAAGTCTAATAGGGAATTTCACATCACAAGAACCTACGATATTCTGAATTTTGAAATCCTGCAGGATGTAACCATGAACATATTTAGTACCAACAAACTATGAAATATAATGTCAGATAAGGAAAAGAGTTTTAAAAAAATTGAACCTTAAATTTAGCAGGAAAACCAAGCTTCTGCACTATCCGAGCATACTGAACAATAAAAAAACCGATTAGCAGAGCAATTTAAAGCAAATAGCATGTTGTGATTTTAAATTAAGCAAAGAAAAAACGATCCAGATTCATTTACATAAGCAACTTAAATAAAAAACGTTAAGAGAAACAAAAAAAAACCTTTCTCGCAGCCATCTTTGAAAAGTATTCACTTTTGGCTCCAGTACAAACCTAAATTTGGAGATTAGAAGCCAATTCAGAAGAGAATACAAAAAGAAATCTTAATGAAATTAAATATAGATTTGTGAAAAATACGGCCAACCAAGATTTAACATACCATCTTTCCAGAGGCGAAAATTAATGCTGTAGTCTTTGGTTCTCTGATTCTCATGATCACAGCAGCAAAACGCTGAAACATGAAACACAATAGATCTATGAATTAGACACACTTAGCTATGGCCAGTTAGTTTTTCAAAAACCAGATAATATCTTAGATTTAATCAAACAGCACACAGCAGATAGACAATCACTTCTTTATTCCTGTTCATGACTTGTAATCATATTCGGACCTCAGGTAACAATACGGTCAAGAGTCGAGAGAACTGAAGTCCAGAAATCAATTTCAAACACTATTTTAAATCCTTTACTAAACAAAATCATAACAGAATGCAATACCTTGGGATTATATTCAGCATTCCGAGCCTGCAAAGCTATAGCTTTAAGATCTAGCTTGCAGTCCAAGTTCACCGTAGAAACAATGTTTCTGAAAAAAACATCAAAGATGAATAATTTACAAGGATCAACCACTAAATGTTAAAAAGACTCAAAGACACAAGAGATCTCACTGAAGAGTGGGAACAATCCCTGAAGGATGCTTGCTAAGGTCCACTGGATTACTCCCTTCCAATACTTGATCAGCCATTCGTCTATAATTACACAAGAACCAATTCAACACATCAAACAAACCAACACTCTGACAAAATGTCAGACACAGTATAGAAGAGAAGATGCTTAACAGCAGAATACATTGGTCTTACAACCAGATTGTGCCATCAAAAGGGTAATAATTATTTGAGCCAATTTAGTTTCAGATGGACACTTTTCCTCTAAGCTATAAAGCGCATAAGATCCAATACAATTATGTCCAACAGACTAAACCCATGGAAAGAAAAGAAAAAGGTCAGACCTTTACGGGAGCGAGCAAATCCTCCGCGTAAGAAAACGAAATCGAAATCTAGGGTTTCGTAGCTCAAAACGATTAGGCAAGACCGGAGATAAGAATTGGAGGAAGGAAGGTGAAGAATTTAGAAAAGAAGCGGGTTTATATACAATGATTTGAGAATCGAAGAGGGAAAGAGATTTATAAATCGGTGCTTATAAAGGGATTCTCTCACACTTCTGGTTTTTAGATCTATGAGAGCCTCTCGACTTGCGTTTCGGAATTGGGATGCTTATGCACTTTATCCCTATATATAATTGACTAACCTACCCTTGTCCATCTTTGTAAGATTGAGGGTATTTCTGGGAATTCATGTGAAAGGTCTACGATGACGCGTGCGTCTGAATTTTAAGTTAAGGTCCACTCTTTTTCGGACACGTCAGCCTTCTTGCATAACACATAATCAAAATAATCCCACTAAAAGAGTAAACCAACACATAACATGATTTTCATAGAAGCTAATCATTATAAGACTTTAGAAAGAGAGTTGACAACAACTTCATAACAAATAACGTTTCTGAGATCAAACAGATCAAGCCATCTTTGCAGTATCATCGCCATTGTTTCTCCATAAGCAATGATAAAGATCTTGTAAACTGTGAAAGAAACGATGATGATGATGATGATGATGATGTTTGTTTATCCTCATCTTTGTCTCTCCAGAACTTAAGGATAAGGAGATTCTCCTCTTCTGTTGATCTCTGAACCAGAATTCTTGAAGCATAACCTTTCTTTCTCATCATCAGACAAATCTCAGACGGGGAATTTGAAGTTAATGTCACTAAGTAGAGCCAACCTTTGTCCGAAAGCAAATGATCAACCAAAGGCAAGATTTTATCAATAACAGTGCGGCCATTTTCACCTCCAGCCCAAGCAGAGGGAATACCTTCCATTCCAACTTCATATTCTGGTGTTGGAACATGAGGATTCACCACAATGACATCAACTGAGCCAGCAAGTCTATTCTCTAGACCAGAAGCTATATTCGAAGCCATAACATCAGCATGAACTCCATGTGCTTCTAGTGTTTCATTTGTCGCTCTTGTAGCTATTGGGTTGGTATCAGTGGCTATATAATAAACGCCAGGAACTTCGTTTTTAAGTAGAAGTATAAGTGAAGTTATAACATACCCACTTCCGCATTCAATCTCCATACATATCTTGGGGTTTTGCTCTATCAGGTTGGTTCGATCAGAAGTAATGCATCCACTAGAGCAAATGAATCATCACATGGTTCATAGACCTCTCGATGCAAACTTACACGCCGGATTTCAGCAATTTTTTATGGCATCTCGCATACGAAAGGCTACCAAAAGAAACCACAGACTATAGTTATTAAGAATATGCATAGCTCAAATATAAACAAGCTTTAATCAATCTTTCTACAAAAATGGATTGAAGGATCAAACGAGATCATCAAGGAATTGGTTTGATAATTTCAAATTCGCTGATTATTTTCATCTCAGGTATCGGGATTTTAATCTTAAGAAGTTTCTAAACAGATTTCTGATCTCCGAATCGTAAACATCAACCGATGCAAAATCATTCAAAACTCTTCACTGTGGAATGAAATTTGAAACTCGCAGATTCTCTAATCAACAAAGTTTACTTAAAGATGAATACAATCTGAGATAAAATATTGAGGGGTTCTTGTTACAGAAATAGACATGCGAACATGAGAAATTAGTAGCAGTAAGAACGAGAGTTACCAACAGAAGATTAGGAACTATCAGGAGAAGGTGAGATTCAGGAGAATGCTAAACCCTGAAATGGCGGGTAAGAATCTTTGAGTTTTCCGTTTACGGTAGTCTCGAATTCTTCAACAAGTACTGAAAAACATCAGACGATCAGGTCGGAGCAAGCGACAGCGGGAGAGAGGAGTAAAAACAGCTAAGAAGATCTTCGTCCATAAGAATTTTATTTAGAGCTTCCTAACAATAAAAATCTAATATTTTAATATAATATACTTTTTAATTAAATTTTAATTTTACAAATAAACCATAGTAAAAGAACACATTGGGAGTCTTTTATTTTTCTTCTTTCAGAGTCTCTTAGACCACCATCATCAAAAAAATTTTAAGGATTTTTTAATTTATTTTATTATTAAAAATTTAAAACACTCTTAAAAATCTTATAAAATTTTTTTATTTAATGAAAACATACTGACTTTTTTAGTCTCGTCCTTCTCTTTTCCTTATCCATGCATGAATTTTAAAAGTCCAATGTTAATCATCAATTTTGACAACCATGTTAATCTAATTAGATAGAATTTTCGAATGATTTCATCCAGCTTTCACTTTAAAGGAATTTACATATAAAGCTCTCATTCATTTCATGACCTTTTAGAGATTAGCACTCATTTTCTGTAGGTTAAGTCTCCTCTCATTAGCACTAGGATCTTAAATCACAGCAACAAGAGAAACAAACTTATGCAAATCGATCACACACACGAGTATATATGATTCATTATATATGTTCACCTTTAAAAAGCTAATTAAGCGGCATAATCATATATAGAGGAGAGACTTCTACAAGGATTTTGGTTTGCTCATGGTCTTCGGATTGGTACTGGCGTGTTTGGCAGGTGGCGATGTACCACAAGGTGTTTCGATATCTTCTTCTCTATAACAAACACAGCCAAGTAGATAACATGATACTTGATGATTAAATCAATCAACCAAAATTTAATAAACAACAAGCTAACGAATTAAAAAGAGAACGGGATAAACGAATTGAATTTTATTGATGGATGATATTGGTTACAAGAATTGAATTTCAAACAAGAGGATTTAGCATAATCTCGTCTTCTAGGGGTTTTCTGTGTCCTTTTCCCTTTGCGACTTCTTCCTTTTATATTTCGAGACTCTCACTTGGCTCCTCATAACGTCCTTCATCCCTATTCTCCCGCCTGCTCCACATTCTTCCTTACTCGTGTTTGAAACGTGTTCCTTATCTGATTTGTTGCAGAAGATTTACACGTGACGGGCTTGTACACTCTCAGCATGTGATTACTTCGAGGTCCACATGCTTAATGGGTCTTTAACGTCCTGATATCAACAATTGCCTCCAAGTTTTCTTAGCGAATTTGCTAGGGTAGCGGTTACGATATTGTCTCTTTCTCTGTGTTTCACGATTTTGCCTGACGTTATTATTTGAATTTGAAAGATCGTTAGATTTGAGCTTATCAGCCACAAATCTTTCAGACTCTTTGGTTAATCTTATCACAGTTTTTTTTTATATATAACGATGCTTAAGCTAGATTCCCCTACGCTTCCTTTACTGCTTAGGAGTAGTCATTCTGCTTTAGCCATCGATTGAGATTTGTAAGGTACTGCTTCTCTTTTGCGTAATGCTTGATTTTTATTGTGTATGTAACAGTCATTTGTTGTTCTCTTGGTAGCGAAAACGATTTGAATCCCTTTCTTTCTTCTTCGATTTAAACCTTCTATGCTCCGTTTTTTTTTGTTTTAATTATCTTATCACACTTTCTGAAATTGCTTCTCTGTCTTGTTCATTTCTTTCGTCTTTTTTTTGTTTCCTTCGATCATGTATTCATCTAGTGAAATGGATAGTCTCGGTGCTTTATTGGGTCAAAATCTCGATCTCGTTTAAACAACATTGTTAGTTTGAGTCGCCGTTCGCCATCACGGGTTGTACCACTAAACGTTGAAGCCTTCGAAGAATTTCGTTTGCATCATCACATTCCTGGGTCGATTGATCTCCGTTTCCCCACTTCCCTAGAGGACGTTCCTGATCATTACATGTTCGAGTCAACCCTTTACTTTGATGTCTGCAACCTTATCTTTCTGATTCCTCCTCTACTCCTCAAATTGATTATTTGCTCGGTCTTTCGCTCTTTCAACTCATGCCTTCTTTCGTTCGTTTCTCTCTCGCCATATTTACTTTTGTTTCTGAGTGCGAGAAAACAAATGTCCAGCGACCGTTTAGTAGTTATTCTTGATCAAACTCTGACCCTATTCTTTCGCCGGAGTCATTGAAAATGTTGGTTCGCTGCTTGAACCATTGTCGTACCGATTTGGTGTGTTTACTGCACCTCGTGTTCGTCAAGCTTTATTCTTGACATCTCTTCTTCTTACCTATTCGAAGGCAAACCATGCAGCATCATCCAACAAAGTGTAGAAATTTGAGAATAAGAGACTAAAAATTAAAGTGTAGAACTTGGAAGAAAGAATAGAGTAAAAAATTAAGGAGCCGTTGAGGCTGAGGAGAGATGGAGGGAGTGGTCCCCAGGTGAAATGGTTCCGAGGGCGTGGTCCCCGGGATGAGAGCGATCTGGTGGTCTCGTCCGAGTCTTCTCTTCCTCCAACGGATCCATGAGTTCATCAGGGGTCCACAACGGTCAAATATCGATCTCTTGGTCCCCACATGCTTTAGAGGTCGCTTTGGCACCTTGAGTCCCGAGGGAAACCATCGTTGGGGTCTTTCGGGGAGGGTGCACCCTTACTGCGTCAGTGGTCGGGTCACCCGCGCCTTCCCTGACTCTCTCGACCTTTTTGTGTCTTGCAGTCCACGATCCTTCCGCCCATGCGGAGACCCTTTCGCCCGTGATGTCCCGCGCCCACGTGCGCCCCGACGACTCTTCCTTGGTGCTTTCTTGCCTTACACGTCAACATTTATTTATTATGATCAATACTCCCCCTAAACCTTAACCATAATGTTATGAAGGTTAAGCTTGGACTTCTCATAGACCCCACCTCATTAAAAACCTTAGAGAGAAAACCTCTTGGGACAAAACTCTTCTAAGGGAAAAAAGTGTGAGATTTACGAGATAGGGGACCTTTGATCATTCTTTGGGAAGGTACACAAATCCTAGTTTGGGATAAATGTGGTCACAAACTTTTAAACTTGCAACTTCGGTGAAAATATCCGCCAATTGGTCTTCACTTTTGGTGTAGCATGGGAGAGTTATTTTTTCTTCAATTTTCTCCCGGACCTTGTGACAATCGATCTCGATGTGTTTTGTCCTCTCATGAAACACGTAATTGGATGCAATATGGATTTCAGCTTGGTTGTCACAATGCATCGTGATTGGGTTTGATGAGTCAATACCAAGATCCTTAAGTAGTGCCTTTAACCATGTGAGCTCACTTGTTAGTTTCCTCATAGCCCGGTACTCCACCTCGACATTAGAACATGACACTACTTTTTGTTTCTTAGTCTTCCATGTCACCAAATTTCTTCCAATAAAGGTGCAATACCCCGTTGTGGATTTCTGGTCATTCTGATCACCGACCCAATCTGCATCACAATAGCCCACAATTTTGGTATTGTTGTTCTTTCCCATCCAAATGCCGCGGTTTTGGCCTCCTCTTAAATATCGAAGAATTCTTTCCATCATTCTCCAATGGTGTGTTGTGGGGTTTTGCATATATCCGGTCTTGTGATTGTCAAATAGATGAGTTTTCCCACAAGTTTTCGGTATTGAGGCACATCCTTATATGGTTCATCATTTTTCTCCCCCTTTTCGAGTGACCTTGTAGCCATCTTCAAGTGGTGTATTAGCAGCTTTAGAACCTAAATTTTTTGTTTCACTAAGTAAATCAAGAGTGTACTTCCTTCCGTTGAGAAAGAAATAGGCCCTCCGAAGAGTGACATACTTCGATACCTAGAAAATACTTTAGTTCCCCAAGGTCTTTAATATCAAACACACTTTTAAGATAAATGTTAGTTGAGGAAATACCATCCTTGTCATTTGATGTTCCTCATATTTTGTCGGTTTTTGAGCTCATTATTACGGTTATATTTGGGAAATTTGTAGATGTTTTTTTGAGATTTCTGGTCAAAAACTTTCAGAGTTGGAATCATGTTTGAAGGTGGGCTTTGGAGAGGTTTGAAGCATTTTCCGGCATTCTCCACGAAAGGAAGGACCGATCGATCTACCAAGGATCGATCGATCAATGATCTGAAAGGATTATGCGCACGATCCGAAGAACAACTTGGTTTTTGAGAAAATCGATTCATCATCCAAAAGATCGATCGTTCAACCAAGGATCCATCGAGCAAAGCTTTTTTCATCCCTTGTTTTGGGGTCCTATAAATACTATTTTTATTTATTTGAGGGTTGCTTTTGAGTTGTGAGAGACGAATTTTACAAAGTTTTAAGAGTTTGTAAGCTAGGAAGAAGATCTCTTCATACTTGAGAACAATTTCTGAATCTTCTTTATTTCTGTTAATGCAATTTCAGTTTCAGTTCATCATGATTTGCCTAATTTGTTGTTCTATGTCTGAGTAGATCTTAGATCGGACGCATTGATTCTAGGGTTTTAGAATTCACTGTTGGGGAGCAAATAAGATTGATGAATAGATGATTCTCCTTCTAATACTCGAGTGTAATGCATAGATTAGCCTGATCACCTAGTCGATGATTTTAGGTTGTTAACTTTCCAGAAGATTGTTAAGAACTAGAACTAGGTTAGAAGAACAATTCCTTCACTACCAACGAGAGTTGATGCTAGGTTGGATTGTGGGTAATTGAACCTAAACGGTAAAGCCTATCCGTATCTGAAACCAACAAGAGTTAGGACCTTTAGGTTATTAATAGAGGGGTAGATTCATTGAGAGTTGGTTTACCTTTATTTATGTTCAAGCCGAGAATAAGATTAGAGTAGTTCCTAAATAGTTTCCCTGACAAGAATTCTAACTCCCGAATGAATACCCGACATCTGATTACTTTAGTTATTTGATTACAATCACATTAAAGTTGTTAGAATTCACTTCCTTCATTCGATTGATATAGCTTGCGATTCAATAGAAATTGAGAGTGTTACTTGGTTGTTCGTGGATTTGATCCCTAAATACTATTTCGTTTGCTGTGCAATTGCAATATGATATAGGGTTTAAAACTCGTAGTATCAAGTTTTTGGCGCCGCTGCCGGGGGAACCAATAGTTGCCTTTCGATTTTCTGTTCATAGTTTCAAGTATATATCATTACTTACGTTTTTCTTTTTTGTTTGGTTTTGTTCTTTTCCAGGTGTATAACCAGAAGTCAAGGTTCATAACACCTATTCAACTTAGATAATCAGGAGCTTGTGAGAGTTGAAAGAGAAAACCGTTAGAGCCAGAAATATGAATCCTCCAAGAAATCAAGCACATGATCCGCATGACATGGCCACAATGGTACAACAGTTGCAGAGAGAGTTGATTGAGATTAGGAGAGTACGAGAGCCTGCTCAACGCAGAGCGATAGGCGACATGGACACTCCACACACTCGTTATCGAAATCACTCAGCTATTCGACCTTCTGCTATTGAGAGGAATGATTATAAGATCAAACCTCAACTCATTGGGTTAGTCAAGCAGTATGTCTTCAACGGACTTCCAGGAGAGAATCCTATGGATCACATAGAGAACTTCGAAGACATATGTGGGACCAGTAGCTCTAATGGTGTACCTGCTGATTATGTGAAGTGTAACCTCTTCCATCACTCACTCTCAGACAGAGATTCTAGGTGGTTGCGTTCACTAGCTCCAGGATCACTCACCACTTGGGCTCAGGTTTCGAGCGGCATTTCTCGATCAATTCTACACGAAATCTAAGACTGCAGCTCTCAGGAGCAAGATTTCATCGTTTCAGCAACGATCTGGGAATCTTTGAATGAAGCGTGAGAACATTTCAAGGAGTACCAACGAGATTGTCCGCACCATGGGTACTCGGATGAACAGCTTCTCAACACTTTTTACAGTGGAATCGAGTGGGAGTACAAAAACTCTCTGAATGCTGCCAGCAATGGGGATTTCATGACCAACACTAGGGACGAAGCCTTCACTCTGATTGACAACCTAGCTGCAAGTTCTAGTAGTCATTGTCCGTAATATGATCAGACTAGGAAGGTAAATAGTGTGGAAATTGAGAGAATCGATGACATTGCTGAGAAGTTGGATATCCTGATCCGAGCAAATCAGGGTAATCAGAGGAGTGTGAATCAGGTTGAGGACAGCAGAGAAGTGGCTCAGGTTCAAGATGCTTTGGCCTGTTCTGAACATCAAAGGGAGGTCGACTATGTTAACTGGCAGAACAGGGAACAGAACCCGAACTACCTTTCCTACAGGAGCACTAACGTGGAGAACCCTCAGGATGTCACTTTTCCAGCACCCACACTGCCCCAAGGGTCACATTTTCAGGGAAAGCCATTCGCCCAGAACTCAGGGCAGAGATGGAACAATCAGAAGCTGTTTGCTCAGAACGCATGAGGGAGTTATTGGCAAAGACCGTACAAGTCTTATGTACCACCGCCAATGCAGCAACAACCTCCAGCAGCACCTTCAGGAACGTCGAACGATGAAATTAAAACCCTGATTCAGCAGCTCGCTGTTGAGCAACAAAAAACTACCAGGGAGCTTCATGCTAAGATGGATAACATCTACAATGACCTGTATGGGAAGTTTGAGTCAGATTCTATGCACCTCAAGAAGCTGGACACACGAGTTGCCCAAACTGCTGAAGCTATTAGACGCCCCCAAGGAGCCTTACCTGGGAAGGTTGAGAAAAATCCCATAGAATCTTGCAATGTGGTAAGGTTTGAAGCAGGGAGTTCGGTTGAGAGCAAGTACGATCCTCAAACTCCATACCCTAAGGAGCTTGAGAAGGTAGAAGATCAAGGAATGTTCACTAGTGCCGGGTTGGACAGTTTTCAGTGATGCCTATGCGATTATGGAGGGTGGTATCAATGTTATCTCCTTGGAGACTATGGAGAAACTTAGTATTGAGGTGATGTAGAAACATCACTCCGCTGTTTCGTTTGGAGATGCATCTTCCAAGATCCCTAAGGGAAGACTTGTTGACTTCACTCTCCTGGTTGGGAATTGCAAAATCCCTACGGACTTTACGGTTGTTGAGATGGCGAGAAAAGGAGCCATTCCAATCTTGTTGGGAAGGCCATTCCTCAACACAGCTGGGGCCAAGTTAGACTTTCTGAGTCAAAGAGTCGTGTTGCAGAACGTTGACAAGGACGTTTATATCCCATTCGAGCTTCTTCGAGTCGCTTCTGTGGGATGATTCAAGATGATGAAGAAGACTGTGACTGTAACGAGTAGTATGAGTTGTTCCGTGAACACGAGAAGGACTCGGCTGAACATCAAGGCACTTATATCCTTTATCGTCTTGACAAATTCTGCAACTACGATGTTAATGGTCTTGTTATCAAAATTTTTGCATGCAGCCCTGGCATTGATACTGGTGGAGTTTTACGGTCAAGGAAATATGCCGCAATGGAACTGTTGCATTGCTGGATGCATCAGGAAGGACTATACATACGTAAGATGAATAGTTGAAAAAGTTCATCATTGAGGGGATCAGTGTCCAAGGAGTGAGCAAACCTCACTCAAGCAGTTCCGCCATCTGAATGGCGTCCGAGTCAAGCTAATGAGTGTAAAAGAGAGTTGAGTGGGAGGCAACCCACTATTAGGTAATTTGTTTTTTGTTTTTTCTTTTTGTTTGATTTCATTTTTGTTTTTGTGTTTTTGTTCAAAAGTAGGAAGCTCTCGAAGGCACAAATTGATCGATTCTACCAATGATCGATCGATTAAAAGGCACACAGTAGGTTGCGCACGATCAAAAGCACGACCAAACACAAGGCATCGACCGATCAGAAGTAGCGCACAATCCATTGCCCGACTAGAAACGCATGGATCGATCGAGCGAGGAGTAGCGCACGATCCGTTGCCCGACTGGATAAGCACAGCCCGACCGAATGAGCAAAGACCGACTAATCGAGCATGAAGAATGAATGATCCATAGCACGACATGAAATGCATGGATCGATCGAGCAGTAACACCGCATGATCCAGAGCACGATATAAAGCAAGACAGATCGATCGAGTAATTTAAGAAGAATTTGCCCACGATTCACTGCCCTACCGAGCAGTTAAGGATCGATCGTTCTGTGCTCGCAAAAGCATAGATCGATCGATTAATTTTTGGATCGTTCGATCCCAGATCCAGGTTCGTCTTCTTAAACGCGCAGAACAGTTACTTTTCGCCAAAATCCTATTGCAAAAGTTTTAGAAACTCGATTTCTCTCTCGTTTTTCATCTTTTTTGACGATTCAAAAGCCTAATCTGCTTAAAATCTTGTCCTCTATATTACTTTGTGGTTTGTAACTCTGATTAGCAAAGGTATGTCCTCTAAATTTGAATTTTTGGTCCGATTTGGAGGTTGAATTGGGTAAAAGGGGAACTTGTTTTCTTGTTGATTTTCATCGATTAGCTGATGCATGTGCCTCATTCTTACATAGATTCGACCCCCTCTTGCTATTTGGATTGTTGAAATTTGATTAGAGATTGCTTGTTAGGTTGAAGGAGATTTTAAGGGGAATTTCAAAATTTTTAGGCTTGATTTTGATTTGTTGTAGTTCGATTGATGCATTGCTGGATGTTGATATTGTCTAATTAGATAAGAAATCGAACTAGTGATCATTTGTACACCTTGAATCTCAAATTCTTGTGAATTTTCTCGGTCACACTCATTTTTGTTGTTGTTGTGTCTATGTTCGTTATTTGTAGATGGTGCGCACATCAACCTCCAATCCTAGGAAACCTACAAACAAGGTCAGTGCATCTTCAAATCTGCAGCGCGGTCAGTCGTCGCGACACTACAACGATATACCTGGACGAGTTCAACTTGGTGACTGCCTGCCGTGGCCGAGGCGGGAACATACATGCTTTGTGGATATTGTAACTAACAGAGACGCCTCCACCCTTGTCAGAAATACAGCAGCGTACAAGGATAGGACTGAGGGAGATGGTTGGAAGAGCTTTCACGAAAGTTTCTATGATCAACTCCTGACAAACACGTTGATCCCGACCAAGTTCCTTTGCCGCGAGACACTAGACATGAGGGTGTTCTGGAAGATGTTGTTCAGCTGTTGGGCAATCTTGGTCTAACCAAGTTCTGCTTCGAAGCCTATCCACTATATCCAGAGGTAGTTCGACATTTCTTGGCGACATGTGATTTGCACGCATGCGCCGATCCCCACAGTCCAATCTATGCACAGTACCTGACGTACAGATACAGAGGATCCCTCTACACAATCACGATTCAAGAGCTTTGTCAGATCTACGATTTTGACAAGTATGCAGTTGGGCAGAAACCGTCAAAGAACTCTCCTCCAAAGAACGAATTGTGGTATGTGTATTCAGGTGATAGGTATCAGGGTAAGGCCTCAAAGCTCACTCACATAAGGAATCTGACCATCAGGATAGTCGCCAAGCACATCAGGTCGACGATTCTGGCAAAAGAGGAGTCATGCAGTGTGACAAAATATCAGCTGGAGTATTTGCACGACGACATCTCTCCTATGGTACCAGATCTATACCACGACCCTACTCTCGCTCACGACCTCCTTTGAACATCAATTTGGGCTATCTTTTTGCCAACGAGCTGATCAGACGCAGATACAGGGGTGACCCAATGAAGGGAGTGGTTGAGCCAATCGATAGTCTCCTAACACCGATCTTCATGCACCATGGGTTAGAACTCGAGCAGACAAAGGTTGTTCAGAGGATCGATCTAATCGATACAACTGCCATGGCGAGATTTGGGTACTTTCTGGAGAAGAAGCAGTGGACCTTTTTCGATGAGACACCCCATATGATGTACGTCACCCTCCTAGCTCCTCAAATCACTTCAGTAAGCTGCAGAGAGAACGTGCAGTTTCGACCTGATTTGTCGCATCCCGAGATCTCCGGTAAGCTCAAGGAGAAGGAGACTGCATCGCGAGCTCGATTTAGGAGAGCTGAAGCTTCCACCTCCACTCAATTCGTACCTCACTATTCGCCGGACTTCACAGATCGGCTGTTCAGAGAATGGCGGGTTGAGAACGAGAGGAGAAAGAGGTCGATCCAGCAGACAATCTGGAATGCTTTGAGGAGGATCCCAACCTCCCTTTGTATAAGTGCACCTGCAGCCGATCGTGACGAACATACTTCCATGCCTACCGCACCTACTCGCCGACCAGATGTTGCTGGATATCGGTCTGATGATGACGAGGATGATCAGACAGTGGATTACCGTATTTCTGCCTGCCGCAGAGCACCAGGCGACCGTTAAAACGAGAGCCGTGAGTAGCTCCTTCGCTACTTTTAACTTTTGCTTCAGTTTATTTTCATTTTCGTTAAGACTATTTCTTTTTGTTACGTTTAATTCTTATGCGTTTTTATGTCTTCCTTTTTGTTTAGTTTTACATCGGAACGGTGTAAAGTAAGTCTGGGGGAGAGCACTTATTGACTAACGCATTTTTCTGTTTTCTTTCTTTTCATTCTAGATTTTTCATACTATTTCCTTCTTTTAATTCTGTATTTTTGAGCTTTTGAGACTAACATGAGATTATTTGATTTTCTATTTCCTTAGCATGATCTTGAACTTAGTATCACTTGTTTTTCATTTTTCAGGAATCAATTAAACTATTTGAAAACTTAGAGACAAAGCAACACTTAGTTTCAGAGCACACTCATCTCAACTTTCAGGGGATTTCACGCTGATTTCACACATAACCTGACTTAATCCTCTCGTGAAGGGAATTAGTAATACATCAGGTATGTTCTTCTCTTTACTTAATGAAAGATGTTCCTTGTAAGTTTGGTTCTGTATCTCTCTTCACCATGTTCAGGCATTTTGAGCCAACAATTTTGATAGTCGATATAAATTTTTGCATTAAGTTAGCCTAGGGTAAAAGCTTTCCAATGACACTGCAAATATTTAGAGTGAATTAGACGTCTCTGAGGATACATCCAATGATGTGGCCTTTTTCACTTTACTAATTAGCTTACTGAAGGAAAACTCCAATGAAGCAACTTACTAGTAAGAATTGGTCGTATGAAAAGAGAGAGATGGAATAAAATTGAAGGTAGTCTAGAGAGTACAAGTAGGAACTCTTAGCCTTTTGATCGATATTCCATCGAATGAAACTGCACTTAGATTTATTAGGGAGTCAGTATGGCAATTCTGATTGTTTGTTTTTAGTTGTGACACGAGATTTTTATGTTTGCTAAGTCCGGGGGAAGTTCAAGGTGGTCTCGATTTTTATGAGTCGTATTCTCGTGATCACTTTGGACTTGATGTGCAGGATCTCGAGAGAATCATTTATCTGATGAGATGTAATGTTCCTACAGTCTTTCTTTCTTTGCGTGAGGACAAGCAAGAAGCTAAGTCTGGGGGAACTGATGTTCCTCATATTTTGTCGGTTTTGAGCTCATTATTACGGTTATATTTTGGAAATTGGTCTATGTTTTATTGAGATTTCAGGTCATAAACGTTCAGAGTTGGAATCATGTTTGAAGGTTGACTTTGGAGAGGTTTGAAGCATTTTTTGGCATTCTCCACGAAAGGAAGACCCGATAGATCTACCAAGGATCTAAAAGGATTATGCGCACGATCCGAAGAATGACTTGGTTTTTGAGAAGATCGATTCATCATCCAAAAGATCGATCGATCAACCAAGGATTGATCGAGCAAAGCCTTTCGTAGAAACTTAATTTCGCGATTTTCAGCCCTTGTTCTGGGCCCTATAAATACTCTTTTACTAGTTTTATTTGAGGGCGGCTTTTAAGTTGTGAGAGACGAATTTTACAGATTTTTTAGAGTTTGTAAGCTAGGAAGAAGATCTCTTTATACTTGAGAAGAAGTTCTGAATCCTCTTTATTTCTATTAATGCAATTTCAGTTTCAGTTCATCATGATTTGCCTAATTTGTTGTTCTATGTCTGAGTAGATCTTAGATTAAAACTAGGGATTCTAGGGTTTTAGAATTCACTGTTGGGGAACAAATATGATTGATGAATAGATGATTCTCTTTATAATACTCGAGTATAATGCATAGATTAGCCTGATCACCTAGTCGATTATTTTAGGTTGTTAACTTTCCAGATTATTGTGAAGAACTAGAACTAGGTTAGAAGAGCAATTCCTTCACTACCAACGAGAGTTGATGCTAGGTTGGATTGTGGGTAACTGAACCTAAATGATAAAGCCTATCTGTAATCTGAAACCAACTAGAGTTAGGACCTTTAGGTTATTAATAGAGGGGTAGATTCAAGGAGAGTTGGTTTACCTATATTTATATTCAAGCCGAGAATAAGATTAGAGTAGTTCCTGAATAGATTCCCTGACAAGAATTCTAACTCCCGAATGAATACCCGACATCCAATAACTTTAGTTATTTGATTACAATCACATTAAAGTTGTTAGAATTCACTTCCTTCATTCGATTGATTTAGCTTGCGATTCTATAGAAATTGAGAGTGTAACTTGGTTCTTCGTGGATTCGATCCCTAAATACTATTTCGTTTGCTGTGCAATTGCAGTAGGATATAGGATTAAAACTCGTAGTATCATCATTGCCGGTAATGATCAAGTCATCCACATATATGAGAACGACAATTATACCGTTCGGGTCCTTCAGGTGAAGAGTGTATGGTCCGATTCTAATTTATGAAAGCCGCGGTCTTGGAAGGTAAAGCTTAACTTATGGTACCAAGCTTGAGGAGATTGCTTAAGCCCATATATGGCTTTTCGGAGACGCAATATTTGCCCGGGACGTACCATGCCTCTGAGACCGGGAGATGGATGCATGTATACTTCATCGTCAAGTTCCCCTTGCAAGAATGCATTCCTGACATCCATTTACCATAGCTCCCAATCTAAATTTCTAGCCAATGAAAGAACTACTCTTACCGTGTGGAGTTTTGCAACGGGTGCACAACGGTCAAATATCAGTCCCTTGGTTCCCATAAGCCTTAGAGGTCGCTTTCGCACCTCGAGTCCCGAGGAGAACCATCGTTGGGGTCCTTTGGGGAGCGCTCCCTTACCGCGTCAATGGTCGGGTCACCCGCGTCCTCATTGACTCTCTCGAATTTTTTGTGTCCCGTAGTCAACGATCCTTCGGCCTATACGGAGACCCTTGCGCCTGTGATGTCCCGCGCCGACATGCGCCCCGACGACTCTTCCTTGGTGGTTTCTTGCCTTACACGTCAACCTTTATTTATTATGGTCAATACAAATCTCCAGCTATGCGTGGGAGTTTACACATGACCGTTGATGGCCCATTTTTGAGGATCGTCGAAGTATCGAGATCCTTTTTCATCATTGTAAGCTAAAAGGCTGCTCGCTCCCTCCCCTTGACAATTTGAAACGTAAGGATGATTACATTGACATGGCTCACGTTGGTAGTTTCCTAACTTCGCTCATTCTTCTTCTTATTTCCTTTTTTCATGTGTAACTTTTGTTTCTTGGTGGAGCCGCGGACTCCTTTATTTAAACTTTGCAGATGATGGGGTAGTCAATAAGCTTGTATCCAACTATGAATATAATGTCAATCACCCTCCACCTCCAAAAAAATCTCAAGCATCAGATTGCTCCTTTTATGCGCTTGCAGAATCCGTTTGCGATGTGAATAATAGGATCTTGGAATGCGTTGCAAGACCGATCAGGTTTAAGTTGAGGTCGTCAAACTTAAGAAACAGCTTGCGGAAGCCAAAATTGTGGACTCTAGGTGAAGAGAAAAATAAGATGTGTGAAGCTCGTGACATAGCTATTGCTGAAGCTGTTAAGACTGCAAAGGACGAGTTTTGTGTGATGGAGAAAAATTGTTGCGCTTGCTCTAGGCGAAGTCTGAACACTAGAAGAAGCATCTGGCGTTTCAGATTTTCCAAGCTCGTACTAAGCCGCTACTTTCCCTCATAAACATAATCAATCACCACTACAAGAAAAGGGGCCCAAAACCGACCACAAAACTGACCGGATAAAAATTGTCGGTAATATTCGACAACATAGCAATATATTGACGGGGCGAAAAAAAATCCCGTCAGTAATCGTAGGTATTTACCGACAGTTTCCGTTCACAAAGATATTATCTGGGCGTTTCGACGGGTATTGACGGGAAACCGGTAAAACTAAAAGGAACGTTCAGCATATGTTTGTTAACGAATGAGAAACTAGGTGAGACGGTCAGAAACCGTCGACAAATTTTGGGAATTCCGGTCAATAAATGTCAAATAGGTGTAGTATATATACTCGACTACATTTATTTAATTTTCTTTACTCTAAACACATAAAAGAAACCAAAATGTCAAATATCTGATTTCGTTCATGGATGGATCAAGAAAGAATTGATCCGGAAACAGGGTTACTTACGGATGAGTATGCGGAAGGACTCAAACAGTTTATGGAGTTTGCCGGAAATCAAAGCCTGACGCGAGAAACAGGTAAGATGTATTATCCTTGTCTAAGATGCCGTAATATGAGATTTATTGCTGTAAAACAAGTATGATTTCATCTATACAATAAAGGATTTATTAATGGGTATAAAGTATGGTACTCGCATGGGGAGGACGCATCTATGGTTAACTTTGCTAGTACTAGTAAACATATTGATATCAGTTTAGGCGTCGAATCAAATGTTCATGAAAGAGTTTAACCTATGGGTAGTGGTGGGTGTAGTAGGAAACATAGCAAAGGTCGTGGGGGTGAAGAATATACTGTAGGGGTGGAGAACAATGTAGGTACACTTCAGATGGTGAACGAATCATTTAGGGAGAATATTCCAGCATTCGAGGAGGGAAGAAATAGAGGAGAAGAACTAAATCTAGAAGCGCAAAGATTTTATGATATGCTAGAGACAGCGAATAAGCCATTGTAAAGTGGGTGTGATGATAACGTATCTCTATTATCAACTGCAACTGACTTGATGAATATCAAGACAAATTACAATTTAGCTAAGACTTGTGTCGATGCGATTGCCAATTTACTTAAGAGGAGTATCCCCAAAGATAATATTGCACCAGGTTCTTACATGGAGGTTCAGAAATTGGTTGCAGGCCTTGGATTACCATATGAAATGATAGATGTTTGTAGCGGTAACTGTATGATATATTGGAGAGCGTATTCAGACGCACTGCAATGTCGTTTCTATCCTAAACCTCGGTTCGTGGAAAGTAGCGGTAGATGTAGGGTCCTATACAAGCGAATGTGGTATTTACCTCTAGCAGATAGGTTGAAGATGTTATATCAGTTAGAACATACATCGGCTGCAATGCGATGACATGTCGAACATAATTCACAAGGAGAGATTGCACTCCCTTCGGATGCAAAGGCGTGGAAACATTTTCAGTATATTTATCCTAATTTTGCTAGTGAAAATAATAATGTTTATCTCGGGTTAAGTACAGATGGGTTTAGTTTGTTTGGGAAACACGGGAGGCAATATTCTGTTTGGCCACTGATTGTTACCTCATACAATTTACCACTGTTGCTGTGTATGAAGTCAGAGTTCTTATTCTTAACAGTCCTTGTTCCAGGACCAGAGCATCCTCGAAGATCGCTTGATGTATTTTTACAGCCACTCATTTATGAACTGAATCAATTATGGGAGTGTGGCGTAGATGCGTATGATGTTTCATGTGGGATAAATTTTAACATGAAAGCAGTCCTTTTATGGACTATAAGTGATTTCCATGCTTACGGAATGTTATCAGGATGGACAACACATGGTAGAATATAATGTCCATGGTGTCAAGATAACACAGAAGCGTTCCAGCTGAAACATGGAAGGAAGATATCTTGGGCAGATTGCCATCGACGCTTTCTTCATACTGAGCATCCATACAAAAAAAGCACAACACTATTTACGAAGAACATGAAAGTGATGTATGGGCCACCTCCGGAACCAGATGGTCCATCGATATTAACTCAACTAAGAGATTTTGGTGCCGAGAGAACTGCAGATTGCGGTGGAATTGGTCATTATCCTGTTGATGGTGTGGGAGAGTATCACAACTGGCACAAGAAGAGTATATTCTGGGATTTGCCGTATTGGAAAAATCACCTTCTGAGGCATTGTCTAGATATCATGCACATTGAGAAAAACGTCTTTGAGAATATAATAAATACTATCATGAATGTGCCGGGGAAAACAAAAGACAATCTGAAATCTAGATTAGACCTGACAGAAATTTGTGATAGAAGATCACTTCATATACGAGGGAACAATAAAGTTAGGCCTTTTCCTATATTCCGGGATGCTGCTAAAAAGGTAAAACACATGTAACTTCAATGTTGCTTAATAGGGAATATTTTTTGATTGGATAAAACACGAAGTTAAATTCCCTGATGGATACACATGAAATCTGGCAATTGTGTTGATAGCTCGGAAGGTAAATTTACTGGGATGAAGAGTCACGATTTTCATGTGGTTATGCAACGCCTGTTTCTATTTGTATAGTGATGTTTTCATTGCCTACATAGACTTTAATCCTCTCAGTAATAATGCAGACCTTATGTTTTTATAGGTGTTGAACGGGCCGCAAAATGGGCAATCATTTCCAACTTGGCTACAAGAGTTTGTGATGGGCCTGCTTGGTGTGGCTAATGCATATCCAATGTACTGTACGCAAGGTTACGCATTCAAAATTCTTAGAGAAGGCATGAGAAGACCCACTTCTGATTATGGTATGTCGTCTACGTCAGGTGACACAACCTATTTTGGTGTGTTCCGGGAGATACTGGAGGTTCATAACCCTGGATTTCTTGACTTGAAGTGTATTGTTTTCTACTGTGACTGACATGATCCTACGTTAGGAACTGGGGTACGTGTCGATAAATTTGGTGTCACGTCTATTAACTCTAGACGCAAGCTCCAGAAATTTCAGCCTTTTATACTTGGGTCACAGACAGACCAAGTTTGCTATATTTCCTATCCACAAGTATCGCAAAGAAGAAACAGAAGGATAACGGTGGCTTCCATAACCCCAAGTGGAAGGCTTAATGATTTTCCGGAACATGTTCCTATGCAGCAAAATACTGCAAGAATAATTGGACCGCTAGAAATTTCTCTTGGTATTGACCTTTGTGTAGATATGACACAACATGCAGATGCTATGGTCCATGATATCTCAGACGAAGATATTGGAGAATTTTTGTATAATAATGGCTCGAATTCTAATTCGGCGTCAGAAGAGGACGGGTCGGATTCTGATTAGTAAATTATTTATGTTTTAAATTATTACGCCGGGTGAATATTTATATTTCAAATGTGTAAAGCTCTGAAATTTTATGTTAATCCATTTTACGTGCCATGTAGATTGTTTAAGAAGTTGGGTTTTCTTTTTCTTAAAAAAAAAAGGTCGGAAACGGTCGGTTATTACCGACAATTATTGACCGAAATGGGAGGGAAACTTTTGCGGCTAAAATCTGCTAAAAGCGGAGACATGTCGAGGAAGCTGTGGCCACGTGGCGGTAAATTAGGTAACCGACCGGTATTGACCGGTTCTGACCGGTTCTAATTGTTTTACACGAGTAACCGCTTTGTCTTCTCCATTCGAGGCGATAAATTGCAGGCGATATCGGAGAGCCATTTCCGGCGATTTCACAGCGCGACTGTGGCAGACTTTGCCGTTTCCTCTGTCGCCTTTTTTCCGACATGTAAGCGACTTGATTTCCTTCTCGTTTTTCGGTCCATTTAATTTTTTTTATTATATACTTTTTTTTGTATATTTTTGAGGTAGGTTTCGATATGACAAGGGGATTAGGAAATCCATTATGCGGATGATTTACCATCAGCTACCCTTTGTATACCCTAGATACAAGGATTTCCTCCAATCCTTGAAGGAGAATTGGTTCAAACAATTCACAGTATTTTTTTTTAATTACGTGTCCATTGATATTTTTTACTTACACATAATTTTTTAATAATTTCAACTATATTTTTTGTAGCAAGACTATAACTGGGAAGTTGAGTTGACTCCACGGGTCAAGGACGAATTTGACAAGCAGTGCAACACCTCCTACAAAAAGAACATCCACGAGTGGAAGAAATTCTGGAAAGGGGGTAAAGGAGAGGGTCCAATACATTGCAACCCTGAACGCTTCGGGGAGTTCATCTTGTATTGGGAACACGAAGAAACCCAGAAGGTGGCTAGTAGGAATACTACCAATAGGAAAAACGATTGGGGAGGATTTGGCATCGCAACGCACAACAACGGTGTTAGACGTAGGAGCAACACTCCCGCATTTTGGTACGTCAATTTTCTCATTACTAATTTAAATAATTTACATTAATTTATTAATTAATACAGCAAATTTTGGTAAGACTTCTCAACTTGGCGAGGAACCAGATTTGTTGTTACTTTTAGAGGACATGCACACCAACAAGAAGACGCGTGTTGTAGAGGACAAGAAGGTCCTCGACGTCCTCGCAATTGTTAGGCGAAAGAGGGACGACATCGTAACGCAGCGAAGTCAAGACGGCGAAAGCAGTTCAGCACAATTGACGCGTGAAGAAATAGACCAACTCGTTTTTGAGGTAATTTATAACTTTCAATTAATTTTACATTTTTATTTTATAAATCTCGGGAATTTTTTTTTTTGCAGTCGACTCCGTGTACTAAAGGTCGTCCCTTCGGCCTTGGGAACCTCGTCACCTTAGATGGTTTCCCAACACGTCCATCGCATAGCCGTTTATCTCAACAAGAGCGAGAGGAGCTGACTCAGCTGCGGAAGAAGCATGAGGTTATGGAGCGTCAAATTCAGGAGAACAATGCCAAGTTCCAAGATTTTGAGAGGATGCAGAAGGAACAAATGGTGGAACTTGCCAAATTCCAAGCCATTTTCTAGAGCTTCTTGATACAACAAGTTTTAACCCTATATCTTACTGCAAGTGCACAACAAACAAAGTAATATTTAGGGATCGAATCCACAAAGACCAATTATCACACTAACGATTGAATTATTTAACTAGAGCTAAGTCGATGGGTATTTTGATTGGAATCGATTATAACTAAGAAATTTAATTTAATCAATATCTAAAAAACATCAAGCTTAGGGAACTCATAGGGGAATCAAGGTAGGATGAGGAATCTATTGAGGCAAGTTCAATTCCGTTCTCGACTCGGGAATAACAATTGACTAACCTACTCTCGCAGCGATAATCACTATGCTTAGATCCTAGAGATCCTAACTCTCGTTGGTTCTAGAATTCTAACCATGCAGTATTAACAGTTTCTAAGTGTCCACAACCCAACCTAGCATCAACTGTCGTTGGTAGTGAAAGATTTGCTCACCTAGAAAGGTTCCGATTCTTATTAAACTTCTGGGATAATAAGTAACCTAAGATCATAGATTACTTAGCTACTCTAATCTAGGCATTAACCATGTTTCTAGGCTGAGATTCCATATCTAAAACCTATTTGTTCCTCACCCTTATGTCCCCTAGAATGCCCTAAACTTGACTATGAACTACTCAGACATGGAAATAGAGAACAAGCAAGCAATTGTAAGGGAATTCATTGAAAACTCAAAACAGATAGAACACAGGGTTAGGAATTCTTCTCCAATGGTGTAGAGATCTCAATTTTTCTCCTCTAGGTTACAACCAAAGTCTGCTACATTTTTTGAAACTTAGAATACCTTTAATAACGTGTTTTTAGCCTAATTTATTGAGTAAACCAAACTGGTACAAAAAAATAAGGAAATCTAGTTTTTGCTTCGCAGGGTCATTGATCGATCGATCCTTCTACTACTCGATCGATCAATGTTTCTTCATTTGATTGTGAAGCTTCCAAATCATGCAAATGATCGTGCGTAACTTCTTCTTAAAATAGCTCGATCGATCTCTGAGTGCTCGGTCGTACAGTGGATCGTGCGCACGATATAGAGGGATGAAGGTCGATCGTGTCAGGCGCGAGAATTCGATCAATGGATCGAGCGTAGTTTTCCCTTTTTAAAGTTGTGATCGATCGATCCTTTATCTCGTAGTGGAAAAATCCAAAGTTAAGCTCCAATCTTGCTCAGCATGTGGAATCCAAAGTATCCTTGCGTTTTGTACCTGAAAAGACTCTAAAAACACGACAAAGACTAAAGAAAACATATGAGTTAGTAAGCTATAAGTCGGTATAAACGAGGTATATCCCTTCCCGGCCTTAGGTAACTCACTATCAGATACACCTCCCGGTAACTAGACTTATTAGATATCCCTATTCTATTTTGTAGTACATTTTAAGTCTTAATTTTTAAACCAACTTCCGGTTATGAATATATTTTAAAATGTTTTGATTTATATTATTTTGATCATCAAATTTAGTTTTCAAATCTTTTCAATACAATTCACGGCAAACGGGAAAAAAAAATTGTATTTCAAAACCCGTCAGTAGTGGTCGAAAACTACCGACACTTATTGACGGGACATTTTCCGACTGTCATTGATGGAGTGGGCAGTGTGGTCGGTAGTCGTTGGTATTTTACGACCACTACTGACGGCAAATACCTACGGTTATTGACAAGAATTCGTCGACGGGCATCGACGGCACTTACCGACTACTATCGACGGTGTGTTTTCGATCGGTTTCGACAAACACTTTCCGACCGCAACTGTCCACTCTTATGTTGTCGGATTTTACCCACGGCTACTCACCAAATTTGGGTTTCCGACCATCCAAACCCAAAGCTATAGTTTGGTCAATACCCGTCGGATTAGGGGAGTTTCCGACCATTATTGACGGGTTTTTCTGTCAGAATACGCTATGCTTTCTTGTAGTGCATGGAACTCTTTCGATTGGTGAACTTGAAGCGATGTACAAAAATAAAGAGCTATAACTTAATGCTATGGAGGGTTGATTTGAGCTGCCAGATGTTGGCCCTAGACTTCATTCTTCTTCCTTCAAGGATTCGGGTGCTCCGATGGAGAATGATGTTAATGGGATTCTTTCTGGGGTAATTCAATTTTGGGAGTAACCTTCACATGCCTTGCTCACCGCACTGTCGTATTAACTAGATATTTCCCTTAGTCATTTTTGAATAAAATTTACATCGGTTTGGTTTTTGTTTCCTTTCTCCTTAATTTTGTTTTCGTATATCTTTCGAACTCGCTCGTAGCGCGGTTTTGGCGTTTATTTTCCTTAATAGTACTTTTCTATTTCATCTTGTGCACATATTGATCTTGGATTCGCTTTCATGATCTTCTTTATCATTGCTATTAGTGTTGTGTGTCCTTGTTAAAAGCCATTGTTCTTTTCTTTTTTTTGAGTGTTGTCTGTCCCATTTATTTATTTTTCACTTGGTTTCGTTCGAGAGATTTTCTTTACTTATTTTTGGTCGCGTCATTTCGTATGCGTGAACTTTGATTATTATTTTTGTGCAGTTTTGTCGCTTACACTTGAGGCAAGTTCATTTGACAACTCAGGTACTTTGTTATATTTTTTAAGGTGCACTTTCGTTTAATTTGGATAAAGTGGTCGAGATTGTTGCGATGGCGGTTTATTCTTGCCACTAATGCTGATTATATAGACCTTTGGAGCTTGACTGTCGGATGATTGCTAATTTATCATACCCGTTGATTCTTGCGGCGAGATTTGAGGTCTATAAATTTCAGCCATTGGATTTGGTCGACGATTCTGATCTGTTTGATCATCTTTTTGAAATGAACCAACATAAAATTTGGCCTATTGATTTTTCATCGGTTGCTATGAGTCGTTAATCTTCCTCCCAATCTGACAAAGACGGTAGCCGTAGAGCTTTCGATGGAAAGAGCACGTCAAGCTCATTGTCACTATGCTCACATTCCATCGATTCTTTCTGAGGCGGACTGTCGCCTTATTCAATTGCGAATTTTGATCTCCTGTTGTTTAATACTTTGCTCTATCTTTTTTTTTTGTTTTTTTTCCTTCTTAGTGCTTGCTTGTTAGCTCGAGTATATTTGAGGTTTGCGTTTATTTGACCACAATGTCTTGTTTGTTCTTTTTTGCAGATAGTTTATCGGTTCCGTACTATGATCGAGAGAAAATCGCTTTAAGGCTTCGTGACGGGGACCTTGTTTGGTCTTCTTTTACGTGGTCTCGCATTAAAAATGTTATCGGGCCAATCCATATTAACTTTGCGTCTTTGTCTCTGTCTTGTAAGTTTTGGTTTTACTCGAATCATCATTTGGCTTTTTTTTATTATTAAATATTTTGGGTATTGATAATTTTTTTTTGCATTGATTTAATTTTAGATGTTCGCGCTATTCGAAGTTTTCCCGTTATTCCCAAATCCTCTAGCTTGTCTAAGGCTTCAAAAAATAAAGGGAAGTGAGTTAAGAGGTCACGTGACTCGCCCTTTGCTGACATGCCTCTCGGAAAATCTTTTAGGCCCCTAGAGTGTGTTAAAGACTCTGGCCGAGGTGATATTGGGCGCTCAATGCTGTCTCTGACAAGCTCCCCCTTGATTAATCTTGGTTCCTTCAATCATGCTCAACCGCCCTCGTGTATTCACCATCGCGGACTGGTTCCAGTAACATTTCACTTGCGGAGCTCTCTTTCTTGACTCTAGACTCCAGTCAATCGACACGCTTAGCACACTTTTTTCAAGGATGTGCTTAAGGATATGCATGTTTTGCGTGGTTTCACCCCTTTTGCCTTGTGTGGGGACCACAGTGTCTCTTCCTCTTTGGCCTCTGCTTGAGATTGTATTGACTATGGTGTTCTCCTTAACACTCCGGAAGAATCCACAAAGTCCTTCAGCTGTTTCAAGGATTCGCATACTCTATGTAATAGGATCCTCGATGGTATGATTCTAAGACCATCGACTGCAGGATAACACTTAGACTCGGTTGTCGAGTTTCGGGCTAAATACACCAAAGATAAATGGAAGACGACCTTCCTTGGGAAACATGTCAAATACAAAGGAGAGACAAGCTTATTAGACATGCTTCAGCTGTCTAAATTCAATGACTCACCCACCACTCAAGAACCGGAGCAGCAAGCAAAGAGTTTATGCCAACAACCTTCCCTAGAGGATCATGAAAACATACGCTCACTTATCAAGGGGCTCCAGACGCTACCAAGAGAATTAGAACATGACGTTTATTTCTATGGATTCCTGACTCAACTAGCTAACTACCTAAGGTCTAATCAGCCTAATTGAAGCTAACTACCTAAGCATATTACCGTTGTAATATTGACCCTATATAAGCTCAAGCCTTCCTTTGTATTTTTCAGACTAAAGACTTGAAACACTTGAAAAATTGAACTTCTCCTTGTTGGAATACTTAGCCGCCTTCTCTTTCTTTTGAGGATTCAAGAATGAGAGACGAGTCAAGCTTGTGAGGATTCCAACTTGACGGATCCGAGATTTTTAAAGGAATAATCACCCTCCTTTGTGGTTCTCATTCACGCAATTTCGCCAAAAACTAGTATTCAACGGTTGGACTCACCAAGGACGAACCGTTGAATTCATATCTGATACCTCACCACCGAGGCTCCTATTATCTGGTATCAGAGCCAAAATCTCCTATCCCGGGTTGTGTTCATCCAACCTTTATCTTTTACATTTCTATTTCGTTTTGTCTTTGCTTTCTTATAAACCAAAAAATCCATAAAACGTTGTTTTCATCTGTTTTGTTTCAGTTTTATAAAATCCATAAAAACTCATAAAATATAATTCCTTTTGTTCTTGTTAGTTCAAAAGCCATAAAACCCATAAAATTTGTTATGTTGATTTTTAGAATATGTTTGCTATTTTATTTGTTAAAAAGAAAACCAAAAACGAAATATGTTTCTTTTTTGTTCTTTTGATTATTTCATTGTTTTGAAAAAGAGAAGAAAATAAAAATCATTGTTATTGCTTGTTATTTTTGTGTTTAATTGTTAAGACTTTTAATCCTTTAATTGTTTTGTTTGTCTTTGATTTGTGCAAGTACTCTCAACGGCATGCTATAAAGAGAATGAGGAAAGATACTCCTATGAATCCGATTGGAGTCTTAGAAAAGATCAATCTTCAGCCAGTAACAATGATGATTGTAAAGACCTATGGAATGATGACAACTTTGATTCGGAATATGAAGAGAATCCATATGGTGTCACGCTTGAACCTGAGACACCAGACAATCACCAAGACTACACCAACGACACACATCAAATCAAATCATGGAGCAATGAAACTGAAATTGAATTCAGTTATGAGGATGAACCTGAATGTGATGTGAAAGTTTATCACTACAAAAATCTTCTTATTTATGATGTGAAGCTCTACAATCATGGAGTTTTAGCACCTAGAAGGAAAAGCTATATCAACCACACAAGAAGTCCTAAACAACATATCGGTGTAAGTAATAGGTTTAATACTTGTGGTCCTAATCTTCCATCATTTTCAGGAAAAGAAGATTATCTACAGTGGGAAGATGTTATGGAGGATTACTTTGGATACATAAGGTCCTTGAGAAGGAAAAAATGTCTTTAAATATAAGCGCCTTATGGGGAAAAGTGATGTGTCTGCATTTTAACGTGTTTTAGGGACATTATCTAGCACATTTTGCATTCACATTTGCAGTATTATCATCGTTTTAGAGCCTTTTAATTGTATTATGCATATTTGGTATTGGGCATTGCATACATTGCATAAGGGTGGATTTTAGGTACTTCAAGAACTTATTATGGAGGATTTTGGACTACAAGAAGACCTGCAGATGAATCAATCGGTCTAGAGTTGAAGTTCATGACGTGATCTAGAAGATTTGGCAGGACTTACAGACCCTCGACCATCACTTGGTCGAGCGGTTTTTCGCCCACAAAAACGTTGACTTTTCCAGAGTTGACTTTTTAGGGTTTTTTTTTTTTTGTAAAAGTGGAGTATAAATACCCCCTTAATGTAATTAGGCAAAATGACCCACGTTCTAAGCTTTCTCTTAATCAAAAAGGACTTTTCAACTTTTCTCTTGTAATTTTTTTTCTTAAAATCTTAGATCCATGTTGATCCTTTGGTTATTTGATTTTCTGTCTTGTATCATTGTTGTTCATCTCTTCATGATCTATCTTTTGATGTTAATGATTTATATTTCTGGGTTTATGTTCTTATTCATGAAGTTTGAGTAGATCCATTAGGGTTCTTGAGGAGATGGTGATATTATGGTAGATCTAGGGATTTCCAGACTTGTTTAGGGTTGAATAGATTTAGATATCTTCAGTTTAAGTGTGCTTAATGCTTATTTCTCTTTAATCAATTGAAATCTGATTGTTTGGTGTTTCCCACCCACAAGGTGTTTTTGTAAATGCTTGAAAGAACTTAAGTTGAGATAACATCTTCTAGCTCAAGAGATTGATTGTCTAGGCTGTTATTAGGCTTTGTTAGGTCTGTGTTTACTGCCTCTTAAGCCACCAATAATTAATGAGGATCAAGTCTGGTTGTGGTTTAAAAGAGGTCTCATTGCATGAGAATGAATGTGATTGATGTGATTCCTTGCCTAGAGGTCATCTAAATAGGTTTATAAACAAATCTGGAACCCCTAGGGATGCTTTGATCATTGATCCCTACCCTCAAGAACCCATCTTCTTCCTTAACTTTCGTGTTCAGTCTGTGCTCTGTTTTCGGGTCAAAACTCTATTCTAGGCCTGCTTTGTTTTTGCACGTTGCTCTATTTTATGCTTTGTTTTTACTTTGTTTTTGTGCTCTGTTTTTACTCTGTTTTCGCACTCTGTTTTAATAGTTTGTTTTAGTGCTATGTTTTTATCAAGTTCAATTTGCACTAAATCTTCACCTTAATCATGATTGGCTTGGAGTACGTTGAGTAGATTGTATTTTGATTGCTAGTTGTTTGCCCACTTGGATTGACACCTTACTGTACTTCATTGATTGAACATAAAAGTAGATTTATTTGATAGTAAAAACACTGTTATCAAATTGGCGTCGTTGCCAAATGGGTCCTAGCTAGCTACAGTTAGAGTTATTACTTTCCTGAGACCAAGTTCTAGTGCGTGTTCTGATAATTTCGTTCTTTATAGCTTGTTTCTCTCTCTCTCT
>JAKUCM010003081.1:0-43908 GCA_023374145.1 Lepidium sativum
GGTTTCTGGTGGCCTACGATGTTTCATGACACATACTCATTTGTTTAATTATGTGACTCTTGCCAGCGACAAGGTAACATAAGTAGAAGAAATGAGATGCCACATCACTTCATTCTCGAGATTGAGGTGTTTGATGTTTGGGGAATCGATTTTATGGGACCTTTCCCTATCTCTTTTGGGAACCAATACATACTTGTTGCTGTAGATTATGTATCTTAGTGGGTTGAAGCAATAGCTAGTCCGACCAATGATGCCAAAGTGGTTATTAAGATGTTCAAGCATATCATATTTCCTAGGTTTGGTATTCTGATAAACAGGTTTTTGCGGTGTTTTCTCAAATACCAAACTGTTTATGTAATCAATTGCAGTACAGTATGGTGTCAATCCACTGGGAGAGTAACTAGCAATCAAGATATAATCTACTTATTCTAATCTAAGCCAAATTCGGTTTTAGTGAGTGGTGATCTATCCTAGGTGACAACGAAATCTTAAAACAAAATGCTAAAAATGAAACAGAGTATTAGAATGTAAAAACAGAGCATTAAAAGTAAAGCAATAGTGAAACTAATAAAGTGCAATACGAAATCTCAACCTAAAGCATAGTATTAAAATCACGAAAATTCAATAAGGGAAAAACGGGTTCTCGAGGATTAGGATCAATGATTAGGGTATTCCTAGGGGTTCTAGACTTATCTATCAACCTATTTAGATGACCTCTAAGCAAGGAATCACAAAGTAATCACATTCGCTCTCGCGCAATGGGACCTCTCCTAAAAGACAACCTGACTTGACTCTCGCCCAACGATTGGAAATTCAAGAGGCCTTAAGTATGGACCTTACAAAGCCTAATAACACCCTAGACAATCAATCTCTTGAGCTAGGAAGATGCTATCTTAATTTAAGCATGTTCAAGTGATTCCCCAAACGCCTCTCGGGGGGGATTCACCAAGAGATCGAATTTCAATTGATCAGAAAGAAACAAGCATTAAGAACACTTAAACTAAAGAGATCTAAGACCTTATTTAAACATAGACAAATCTAGAAATCCCTAAGTTTTCCCCTAATCTCACCCTTTCCTCAAGAACCCTAGACTAACTTACTCAGAATTCATGAAATAAAACATAGACTTAAAATCGAAATCTAATTGCATAAAACTTAAGACTTAAAATCGTAAATAGCTAAAAGAAAGAACTCGAAATTTTGCTGGAAAAGATTGTATATTGAAAGTAGAAATTCTAGTACAATTTATAGATAAAAGATCTTAAAGAAAAAGGAAAAATACTTAAAGAGAAAAAGGGAAAAATTCCCTTGAAAGAAAAATGGGAATTTCCTTTTAAAAGTTAAAAGGAAATTTCCCTAAGAAAGAAAAATAGAAAAAGAACTAAAAGACAATTGGGCTTGCACAAAGGGGCTTTTGATGGGCCTTCTTCGCAGAGAAGCCCAAAGATTCAATCTTCGTCCGAAGTCTTAGTTCTGGCCCGTAAAGGCACTCGACCAAGTGCTGGTCGAGTGTCATGCTCGAGTGTCATTGGTATATGCCAAATCTTCTAGATCACATCCTGAACTTCAACTTTAGGCCAGCCGATTTTCCATTGGTCTTCTTGTAGTCCGAAATTCTTCATGAAATGCTCCAAAAAGTGCCTAAAAATACCCTTTATGCAATGTGTGCAATGCCCAACACTAAGTATGCAAATTATGCCTAAAAGAACCTAAAACTATGATAATAATGCAAGTATGAATGCAAAACATGCTAAATAATGGCCCTAAAATGTGGTAAAATGCAGACACATCAACTCCCCCAAACTTAGTCTTTGCTTGCCCTCAAGCAAATATGCATAGAGCTAAGAAGGAAGAGAGGTTGCTGACAATGGGAACAATCAAACCTCAAACAAACAACTTATCAAGCTGAAAACCGTAATCCACAAGTGAACCCTCATTCTTTTGTGAAAACCACAATCTACTTTCATCAAGGCTTAGCATAAAAACCGAATATTCCCCATTACTTAGTTGGACTCTAAGACACTCAGATTTGGAACCTATTTCTAAAAGTGTAGACCGCAAGAGGGGCTATCGATCAAAAGACCTTGGGATTCAACTTCCTCAAATTCAGCCAGACACTATGAACTAAGCATTTTCGATCACTTCTTATTCTTAACTCCTATCTTGGCTCAATCTCGTATTTATTCTCAGCTTTATCAATGAGACACAAAAAAGTACGGGTTTACGCACAGTCCCGACTCACCTTAGGCATCAATGTATTAGCTTTATCAATGATACACGAAAAAGTACGGGTTTACGCACAGTCCCGGTTCATCTTAGGCAACATCAGAATGGTTTCATTGATGAACACAAGAAGGTACGGGTTTACGCACAGTCCCCGTTCATCTTAGACCATATCGTTTGAGCTGAGTTGTAAGAAGGATGATTCTGTATTTATCTTATGCTTTTCTTTCTACTTAACTGGCTGAACCTAAGGAAGGATCTTATGCAATGTATCTCAAGCCCCTAATTTGGTAAAAATAAAGTTCAATTATGAGGAGACAAATCTGGTTCTTTCGAGACACAACATAAGCTTAGGTTTCTAAGGCCAATGATCTACCAATCAGTGTTCAAGAGGGGCAAAAAAAACGAAAGTCCAAGAGTTCACTATGGTTACTAGCCAATCAACCTAGTAAGACTGTCTATCATTAGCAAGATGATTCCCAAAACTCTAGACTCAATCCTATATGAATGTGATGTAACTACATGAACACTCTATTTTTTATGGGTTTTCTATGCCTTAGATGATATGCAATCGAAAAAATTATGCTAACTGAAAATGTTTTTGGTTTTTCTATGTCTTAGATGTAATGCAAATGATGAAATGCAAGAAAAAACTAAGAATCACAGAAAACAAAGTCAAATGTCCCCTAGAATCCTCCCCCAAACTTAAATCACACAGTCTCTTGTGTGTATAAAAGCCCAAAAGAGGATCCTAGACCAGCAAGTCAAGAGAAAAATATGCAGTGGTATATACAATGAAGGGAAGGGGTTCCGTACCTAATTGGAGAATGAAAAAGTTGGAAATGAAGGAGTTTCTGGTTCGTTTTTAGAACACTCGAGCAGCCTTGCTCGAGTGTCATGCTCGAGTGTTATGCTCTGGTGCCAAATTCCTTGTGGTGCACGTTCCTTGACCTGAAACATAAGAAAAGAGCAAAAGAAACAAAGAAAAACTGCAAGAAAGAAAATATGTACAAGGATATCATGGGATTTCCTCCCAAGTGAGCTTGTTTTAAGTCACTAAGCTTGACTTCCCACACCCATCAGACCTGGAGTGGTTCAAAGAGAGGAATTGAGGTCCCCTCTGAGATGGTTTCATCAACCATGTAAAGCTTAACTTTCTGCCCATTTTCTGGAAGTTCCTCTCCTTTCTTGCTAAACATGGTGATGGATCCACAAGGCATAACTCTTTTAATGTGGAAAGGTCCTGACCAATCTGATTTGGGCTTCGTTGGAAAGAGAAGCTGCTTCACTTTGACAAATGGTTTGGGATATTTGCTGCTCTTCACCTTGTACTCCATTACTCCATCCACAAAACCAATTGGTCTCAAAATTATATCAGGCCCAAGATCCAATTCTAGTAAATTGTATGATTCCTTAGAAGGCATATTCGTGATCTCATTGCAAGCAAACAAAGACTGAAGGCTTATCCCATCAACAACCTCTTCAAACATTGGAATTTTTCTGCAGTAGTCGCTAGCCTTACCACTCTTAGCCAATATAAGTCGAGGAAGCTTAGGAGGTTTAATGCCTAACTTATCCAATCCCTCAATTGAGAAGCTTTGTCCTCCAATAGTAGGTTTTCTAGCTGCATCGTCAATGTTAAACTTCATATTGAGATCCTTACCAAAGTTTAGCTCTATTGTTCCATTCCTCACATCAATTACAGCTCCAACAGAAGCTAAAAATGGTCTACCAAGGAGTAGTGGATCTTGTGGTTCCTCATCCATATCAATCACCACAAAGTCTGTAGGAACCTCAACACTACCAACCATTATAGGTATATCTTCCAGTAAACCATATGGCAAAAGGACAGAACTATCAGCTAGAATCAAAGAGAGCTTACAAGACTTGTAGTTGTTGAACCCCAACCTCTTAGCAACAGATAGTGGCATTAGGCTAATTGAAGCTCCAAGATCACATAAACATTTGCTGAAAGTTAAATGACCCAATGAGCATGGTAAAGTGAATGTCCCAGGATCATCTAGCTTGTCTTGAACTATCATCCTCTCTAAGATGTCATTGCACTCATGAGTCTCTACTGCCATACCCTCTAACTCATTTGTTCTTTCTTTCACAACATCTTTCAAAAATTTTTGATAAGGAGGCATTAGCATGAAAGCATCAAGTATAGGTATCTTTACCTCAGCATCCTTTATTTGCTTGTCAAAAAGAGCCTTGTACTTCATCATTACGTCCTTTTTAAACCTTTGTGGGAAGGGTAGTCGAGGTTTAAAAGGAGGAAGGGTAAAAGACTTGTTGATATCGTGCAAAATATCATGTTTTGGAGGTTGGTAAGGGGACACTCGACCTAGCCTTGCTCGAGTGTCCTGCTCGAGTGTCTCATTGTGTGGTTCTGAACATAATGCTCGATCAGTTCCAGCTCGAGCGTCCTGCTCGAGTGTTCTTTTCTGAGGCTTTTTCTCGATATTTTCAGTCTTTTTCTGACTAAGGCTATCCTCCCCAACTTGAATGTCACTGTCCTCAGTGAATTTATCATGTCGTACTTGTGGAGAGATCTCCTTTCTGCTCCTCAATGTAATGGATTGGGCAGTGTATTCCTTGGAGTTTTGAATGACTTTTCCTGGTAGTTGCCCAATAGTCTTAACTGCAGAGGAGGAAGCTTGCTTATTCTCTAAATTCTTGAGGCGAACATTAAGAGTCTCAATCTTGCAATTGAGGTCATTATGGGAAGCATCTATCTTAGTGTGTACCTCAGCAAATTTCCTGGTTATTTCAGAGGCGGTAGCTGTCTGACCTTTGAGGATTTGCTGCAAGATGTCCATTACCTCAGGGGTTTGTTGGGGTTGGGTAGTGTTGTGGTATTCATAATCATGTGGTACAGTAGGTGGGCGGTGATGAGTTTGCTGGTATTGATGGTTTGGGACAAAGACTTGGGATTGAGGATGGTGGTGCGGTTTTGGTGGATACACCTGATCTTGGGGATTAGCCACATTGGTGTTCCTGTATGAGAGATTTGGGTTGGTTTTGTAGTTGTTGAATTGTCTGTAGTTGTTGTTTTGGTTTTGTACGAAATTGACCTCTTCAACTTCATCATCGTCTTCTTCAACCCGTTCTGATTCACCGACATGGTGTACTTGCTTATGGTGAGCTGAAAGTAACTTGTCCAGTTTGTCTTGTATGGCTTTGAGCTCCTTTCTACTAACCATATCTGAATCTGTTACGCCTCTAGGAGTTCGATCATAGTCTTCACTGTATTGGCCGTCTGCTTGAGCTAAATTCTCCACTAATTCCCATCCATCATCGACATCCTTATTCAGAAAATTCCCATTGCTTGCTGTGTCTAGCAACATTCGGATCTTGGGAATAACGCCTCTGTAGAGAGTGCTGAGAAGAGACTCAGTAGTGAAACCATGATGAGGACATTGTGATTGGTACATCTTGAATCGTTCCCAAGCCTCAGAGAATGTTTCGGAATGGTTTTGCTTGAAACCAGAGATGGAATTGCGGAGTTTGGCAGTTCTGGAATTGGAAAAGAATTTGCCTAGAAATGCTTCTTTGCAGGCGTCCCAAGATGTAATAGACCCTTGTGGCAAGTGTTTTTCCCATAGATGTGCTTTGTCTCCAAGAGAGAAAGGAAACAATCGCAATTTCAGAGCATCCTCACTAACCCCATTTATTTTTGTCAGACTGGTTAGTCTTTCAAATTCATCAAGATGATCTAGTGGGTCCTCAGAAGGTAGACCATGAAATTTACTGTTCTGAACCATGGAGATCATACCACTCTTAATCTCAAAGTTATTGTTGGCGATGGCTGGTGGGACAATTCCATGGCGTTGAGTGTGGATACTGGGAGCATCACCGGCGCCAATGTGTCTAACTCTCCTAGGACGAGTTCCTAGTTCAGTAGCTTGTACTTGTTCTTCCATGTTCACCTGATCCGTGTATTCTTCGTTCAATCGGTTCCGTTGTTCTCGCAAGTATTCACGAGGCAAACGGTCTATTCTGTCAGAGTATGGAATGAGGTCTTCACTTCCACGGGATCTGGTATTCATGCAAGTGATTTGTGTTGTCGGAAATTAACACTCGAGCGGGTGGTGCTCGAGTGTAGTGATCGAGTGTTTCTTGGTTCTGCTAGAGCTTTCTGGAAACAGGAGAAAAATCAACGTGCTCGAGTTGTGTTGATCGAGCTTGTTGATCGAGTGTACCTGAAAGCAAAGAAAAAACCAGAAACGTTTTTAGAATAATAGTATAATAAACTTAGTCTCAGAAAAGTGATTTTCCTAATTGTAGCTAACTATTCCCAGTTGGCAACGGCGCCAATTTGATAAACAGGTTTTTGCGGTGTTTTCTCAAATACCAAACTGTTTATGTAATCAATTGCAGTACAGTATGGTGTCAATCCACTGGGAGAGTAACTAGCAATCAAGATATAATCTACTTATTCTAATCTAAGCCAAATTCGGTTTTAGTGAGTGGTGATCTATCCTAGGTGACAACGAAATCTTAAAACAAAATGCTAAAAATGAAACAGAGTATTAGAATGTAAAAACAGAGCATTAAAAGTAAAGCAATAGTGAAACTAATAAAGTGCAATACGAAATCTCAACCTAAAGCATAGTATTAAAATCACGAAAATTCAATAAGGGAAAAACGGGTTCTCGAGGATTAGGATCAATGATTAGGGTATTCCTAGGGGTTCTAGACTTATCTATCAACCTATTTAGATGACCTCTAAGCAAGGAATCACAAAGTAATCACATTCGCTCTCGCGCAATGGGACCTCTCCTAAAAGACAACCTGACTTGACTCTCGCCCAACGATTGGAAATTCAAGAGGCCTTAAGTATGGACCTTACAAAGCCTAATAACACCCTAGACAATCAATCTCTTGAGCTAGGAAGATGCTATCTTAATTTAAGCATGTTCAAGTGATTCCCCAAACGCCTCTCGGGGGGGATTCACCAAGAGATCGAATTTCAATTGATCAGAAAGAAACAAGCATTAAGAACACTTAAACTAAAGAGATCTAAGACCTTATTTAAACATAGACAAATCTAGAAATCCCTAAGTTTTCCCCTAATCTCACCCTTTCCTCAAGAACCCTAGACTAACTTACTCAGAATTCATGAAATAAAACATAGACTTAAAATCGAAATCTAATTGCATAAAACTTAAGACTTAAAATCGTAAATAGCTAAAAGAAAGAACTCGAAATTTTGCTGGAAAAGATTGTATATTGAAAGTAGAAATTCTAGTACAATTTATAGATAAAAAGATCTTAAAGAAAAAGGAAAAATACTTAAAGAGAAAAAGGGAAAAATTCCCTTGAAAGAAAAATGGGAATTTCCTTTTAAAAGTTAAAAGGAAATTTCCCTAAGAAAGAAAAATAGAAAAAGAACTAAAAGACAATTGGGCTTGCACAAAGGGGCTTTTGATGGGCCTTCTTCGCAGAGAAGCCCAAAGATTCAATCTTCGTCCGAAGTCTTAGTTCTGGCCCGTAAAGGCACTCGACCAAGTGCTGGTCGAGTGTCATGCTCGAGTGTCATTGGTATATGCCAAATCTTCTAGATCACATCCTGAACTTCAACTTTAGGCCAGCCGATTTTCCATTGGTCTTCTTGTAGTCCGAAATTCTTCATGAAATGCTCCAAAAAGTGCCTAAAAATACCCTTTATGCAATGTGTGCAATGCCCAACACTAAGTATGCAAATTATGCCTAAAAGAACCTAAAACTATGATAATAATGCAAGTATGAATGCAAAACATGCTAAATAATGGCCCTAAAATGTGGTAAAATGCAGACACATCATATTCCGAGGATTGTGATCAGTGATGGTGGTTCTCATTTCATTAACCAAATGTTTAACAATCTGCTGAAGAAGTACGGAGTTCACCACAAGGTTGCTACGCCATATCACCCTCAAACAAGTGGTCAGGTTAAAGTTTCTAATCGAGATATCAAGAGCATTCTTCAGAAAACCGTTTGTACAACAAGGAAAGATTGGTCGACTAAGTTGGATGATGCTCTTTGGGCCTACAGAACCGCTTTCAAGACACCATTAAGAACAACTCCGTTCCATCTGCTGTACGGTAAATCCTGTCATCTTCCAGTCGAGCTCGAATACAAGGCTAATTGGGCTATCAAGCATCTCAACTATGGCATCAAATATGCCTCGGAAAGACGGTCACTGCGGATACATGAACTTGAAGAGATCAGACACTTAGCTTATGACAACTCTAGAATTTACAAAGAACAAACAAAGGATGCACATGATAAACGTATCCTTAACAAAAATTGTGCTCCTAATGATATAGTTCTTTTTTTAACTCTCGTTTAAAACTCTTTCCTGGAAAGCTTAGGTCAAGGTGGTCCGGTCCTTTCACCATCAAGGAAGTCAGTCGTATGGAGCTTTGGTTCTGCTCAACAAAAAGGGAGAAGCATTTGTAGTTAATGGACAGCGCCTTAAACCATCTTTTGGTGCCCCGACAAAGTCAATGGAGATTTCATCTCTTTGACTGATATAACTCCCCCATAGCATCTCCCTTAGTCATGACATGTTGTTCGATTGATCAGCACCTTTCATCGGTTTACGCACAATATGTTGACCAATTTTCTCTCGTTTCATCCCTCGATCACCAAGGATCGATCAATCTTGGGGTGCTCGATCGATCGATATCTCCAGGTGCGTTTTTCTAAACCCCAAGGCAACTTTCAAATATTTCTTTTGATTACTTTCATTCTTCCTCTCACTAAAATTCACACCGGGACGGCGTGAAGTAAGTCTAGGGGAGAATCGTTTGTTTGCTAATGAAGTTTCTTTCTTTTGTTTTGTTTTTTAGTCGAACATGGTTTTAGATAAGCTTTTGTCGGTTTAGGAACTATGATTTCTAAGGAATGGTACATTTCATAAGGGTATAAGCTACCATTTGTCTAATTCCTTATGAGCACTGTTGACTATTAAAAAACCTAGAGATTCATCACCTGTTCGTTTTAAAACCACTTCCTCTCGATTGTTTCAAAAATCCGGTATCAACTTCAAAATTAACCTGATTTAATTTTCTTGCCTAGAAAGTTGGTATACATTAGATCGGATTATGAGTCTCAGCTTGAGAACCTTTCCCAAAGTTTATTTTCTTTTTCTCAAAGTTGCGTGCACTTTAAGTTTCAACAATCGAAGTAAGCCTAGGGTGAAAGTTTCTAAATGACGCTGCTTGTTTTAAGGTGAACTGGACGGTTCCGAGGATACATCCAAGGACGTAATCATTTTCACCTAACTAACTTGCTTAGTGAGAGAAACTCCAATGAAGTTACTCGTGTTATACACCTTTGAAATTGCAAGAAGAAAAACTGCAGATAAAAAAAATACAATGATACCCTAGAAAAGTAGGGAGAAATCAGTTTGAAAATAAAGGAATAAGAGGAAAGGAACCACAGTCTGGATGGTACTTATTGTTGAGAATGAGTCCATGTGTCTTTTGATCGATATTCTCTGGATAAGGCCGCACTTAGACTTATAAGAGGTTGGTGTCGTGATCGAGAACTTTTGGGTCTGATTTTGGAGTTAAGATGGACTAGTTGTTAAGTTTGGGGGAAGTATAATGTGGTCTCTCTCTCATCGAATAAATCGAGTACTCTTTGCTTAGGTTCTGAGGTGTTACAATTCCTATGAAGAATGAGTTCTTGAGATTGTATCTTTCTTTTAGATTCCGGTGTATTTGCTTGAGGACAAGCAAAATACCAAGTCTGGGGGAATTGATATACCTTGTTTATACCGACTTATAGCCTACTAATTCATATGTTTTCTTTAGTCTTTGTCGTGTTTTAAGAGTATTTTCAGGAACAAAACGCAAGGATACTTTGGATTCCACATGCTGAGCAAGATTAGATCTTAACTTTGGATTTTTCCACTACGAGATGAAAGATCGATAGATCAACACCAAGATCGATTGATCACAACTTTAAAAAGGGAAAACTACGCTCGATCCATTGATCGACTTCTCATGCCTGACACGATCGACCTTCATCCATCTATGTCGTGCACACGATCCACTGCACGACCGAGCACTCAGAGATCGATCGAGCTATTTTAAGAAGAAGTTACGCACGATCTTTTGCACGATTTGGACGCTTCACGATCGAATGAAGAAACATCGATCAATCTAGAAGTTAAGGGATCGTTCGATCAATGACCCTGCGAAGCAAAAAAACCAGATTTCCTTATTTTTGTACCAGTTTTTTTTACTTTAGGAAATTAGGTTAAAAACACGTTTTAAAGAGTTTTTGAGACACGAAAAAAAAGTAGCAGACTTTGGTTGTAACCTGAAGGAGAAGAATTGGGATCTCTACACCATTGGAGAAGAATTCCTAACCCTCTATTATATTTATTTTGAGTTTTGAATGAATTCCTTTACAATGCCTTGCTTGTTTTCTATCTCCATGTCTGAGTAGTTCATAGTCAAGTTTAGGGTATTCTAAGGGACATAAGGGTGAGGAACAAATAGGTTTTAGGTATGGAATCTCAGCCTAGAAACATGGTTAATGCCTAGATTAGAGTAGCTAACTAATCTATGATCTTAGGTTACTGAAGTTTAATAAGAATCATAACCTTTCTAGGTGAGCAACTTCTTTACTACCAACAAGAGTTGATGCTAGGTTGGGTTGTGGACACTTAGGGACTGTTAATACTGCATGGTTAGAACTCTAGAACCAACGAGAGTTAGGATCTCTAGGATCTAAGCATAGTGATTATCGCTGCGAGAGTAGGCTAGTCAACCGTTATATCCTAATCGAGAATGGAATTGAACTTGCCTGAATGGATTCCTCATCCTAACCTTGATTTCCCTAAACTTGATGTTTTCTAGATATTGTTTACATTAAATTTCTTAGTTATAGCCGATTCCAATCAAAATACCCATCGACTGAGCTCTAGTTAAATAATTCCATCGTTAGTGTGATAATTGGTCTTCGTGGATTTGATCCCTAAATACTATTACGTTTGTTGTGCACTTGCAGTAGGATATAGGGTTAAAACTCGTGTTATCACCTACCACACTAAAAATCAAGTCTACCAACATACTCTACCACGTTGTCTACAAACTTTACTAAACCTTAACTAACACAGTCCAAATCATTAACAAGTATAAGCGTCTACCACAAAACTTGCAAAGTCTACTACACCTTCAAACAAAAAAGGAGACAGAAACAAATCAAATTTAGTCTATCAACCATAAGGTCAAACCCTCTACTAAGTCCACCACATATTCTACCAATCAACTAGAGAAGTTTATCAATCAAGTATAAGGTTTGCCACACATCACATAAAATCTACTAAACTCTACAAACGGCTAAGACAAAGTCTACTACTCTGTCATTTCAAACCAGAGCCTACCACACAGAAAACCAAGTCTACCAACATATTGTACTAAATATAAAGTTTTATCAATCAATAACTTTACTATACCACCCTATTTGCAAAGTCTACTAAACCTTAACTAACACAGTCCAATTCATTAACAAGTATAAGCGTCTACCGCAAAACTGGTAAAGTCTACTACACCTTCAATTAAAAATTCCAAATCATGAACACATACACACACTATGTTGCAAACTCTACTGCTTCTTACAACGTCTATCACTTACTAATGAACCAATATTCTAAGAGTACAACAAATTTTCGAACAAATCATATAAGATTTCAAAACCTAGGTTCAGAAAACTGAGTTTCAAATCCGACAAACACAAGAAAAGCCGACTAACAGAAGAAACAAGACATGATCGGAGAAGAGATAACTAAAAGGCGAACATTTTCTTACCTACAATACAAAGAGACAGGTCCGAATGGAGAAGGTAAGGCGAAGAAGATGGAGAGACGAATAATTTGTAGAGATGGCGTGGAGATAGACGACGGTGATATGAGAAGTTGAGACATGAGGCGAAGAAGATGGAAGAAGGTGAGGCAAAGATAAGAGAGACCGATGTAGGAGGAGAGAAGAAAGGAGGAGGAGAAACCGATGAAGGAGGAGAGAAGACAAAGAATTTGGTTTTTTTTGTGATAGGGTTTAATTATTTTTTATGGCATTTTGATAATAAAACGCAACTAGTAAGTTTTTAAGTATGTTATACACACCATATTAGTAATTAACTCTATATTAATTTTCAATATTATGCTATTTCACGTGTATCATGAGTATTATGTATTCCCTCATTCATTTCCTATCAATAATTTAATACTTCAGGTTTGATGTTGATTGTTTTCAACTAAAGGTTTATTGACTAATTAAAGATCTACTAAATAATGCAGTAGCAACAATAAACATATTTCTTATTTATGTGCAAATCAATTTTCTTTTAGCACCATTAAAATATCGTACAAAAACTATTGTATATTTTTTCATTTAGGGCCTTTAAACAAATGAAAGATATGCAATTTTCTTTATAATTTAATTAAGAACATTACTTATTTTTATATTCTTCAAAAATAGATATTTAACCTCTTTTATTCTTTATTTTTGTAACGAAAATAATTATTCCTCGAAAAAACATGAAGCAATTTCACAATCAACGAATAACGGTTTGATTCCGCCCACCCATTTCATAATTCATATCGTTGTGATTTGGAAATGAAAGTCTAAAGAAACCTTGTTATAAGTGGTTAGCTTTATAGGGGAAACAAAGAAGTTATAAAAAAAACTGATGTAATTATGTCTTATTAGACATTAAATATCGAAATATTCCCTCATGTTGTCAGAGAATAATTAATTCTAAAAAACGATGGATTTACAAAATGAAAATTTCATATGCCCAATAAAAATTACAAAAATCAAAATAAAACTAAAATAAGGTGGATGATAAAAATTCTTGGAAGCAAAAAGTAAAAATATATGGGCTAAAGAAGATGATAAAAATACAAAAAAAATTTATATTCAAACTAAACAGAGGCGAGTTAGGAATATAATTATTGAACTAACTAATAATAAAGTAGATTGGATAACTAAGCAAGAGCACATTTTTGTATAACCAATTAAGTACTTTTCAAATATGTTTTCCACAAATGGTAGATTATGTGAAGTTGAAGCACTATCCGAGATTGAACCAATAATTACAGTTAATGATAACCAAATGTTGATAGCTAGGGCTTTAAAATAGAATGTGAAAAAAGCAGTGTTTATGATAGACTCGGATAAGACATCGAGACCGCATGGAATAACAACTTTATTTTTCCATAAATCATGGGAACTTATTAAGTCAAATATTGTCTTATTAGTTAATGATTTTCTGATGTCAGGCACCTTTCAACAAGGGTCAAATCACATAAAAAATTTTCTTATTCCGAAGAAATCAAGACCGACTTCGATGGCGTTATTATGACCAATAAGTTGGTGTAATGTCACTTATAAGATCATTTCAAAGGTTTTGTGTCTTTGGTTATAGAAAATTATGTCAAAATTGATTTCTGAAACACAATCAGCCTTTATTTCGGGCAAGATAATATCAGGTAATATTCTGATATCTCAGAAAGTGTTTCATGCCCTTCGAACAAATAAATCATTTAAAGAGAAATTCATGGCTATTAAAACAAACATGAGTATAGCTTATGACAGAGTTGAATGAGGTTTTGTCGACACCTTGTTACACTGTTTAGGTTTCAACTCGGATTGGATCTGATGTATTATGCATTGTATATCTACAATGGAATATTCCATTTTATTAAACGGCAAATCGGGAGGTAGAATCATACCACAACAGGGACTTCGCCAAGGAGATTCGTTGTCACCATATATCTTTATCCTCTCAACGAAGGTACTTATTTCCATATTAAGGAAAGCAGAGCGAGATAATGTTAATTCTGGTATTTCTATTGTGCGGTATAGTCCAAAAATATCTCATTTATTATTTGTAGATGGTAATCTCTTCTTTTGTAAGACTACAATTGAAGAAGCAAGCCATATTATTAGAATCCTACATGAGTATGAAGAGCTCTCAGGTAACCAAGTAAATTTTATGTCATGCTATAGTTTACCAAAGACAATAGTTAATAATCTAAACTCCACTATTGCCAACTTTTGGTGTTCTAATTCAAAGTCATATAAAGGGATTCACTGGATGCAGTGGGAGAAATTATGTAAAGTGAAGCGAGAGGGGGAATAGGGTTTCGAACCTTAGAGGAATTTAACTTCGCCTTCCTCGCTAAGCAAGTTTGGAGGTTAATAGATTATTCATATTCATTATTTGCAGAAGTAATGAAAGGGAGATATTATAGAAATGCATGTCCAATGACGGCAAAACTAAATTATAATCCATCTTACGGTTAGCAAAGTATCTTTTTAGCTAGATCTTTGGTTAATAAGGGTATAATTCGCAAGATTGGGGATGGGCGCTAGACACTGGACTGGAGAGACCCATGAATTTATGATGTAGTCCCCATATCGGCAACGGGTCTAGGTTAGGATATCTTGTCGGACCTTACAGTGGACCAATTTATTGATGTGAGTTCTAAGTCTTGGCGTGAGCTAATCCTTCAACAATATTGCTCCCCCCGAAGATGTTCAACTGATTATGGGTATTGTTTTACCCTGAAGGCAAAAATCTGATTCATGGGGTTGGCACTTTACTAAGATAGGTTGTTACTCAGTAAGATCAGGATATCATACCGAGAATGAATTCATTACTTGTGGTGGGGAGACAAGGGCCAAAACTCACGACCTTACAAGCAAGGATATGGAAGATACATTTTCCTGATAAGATTGAACATTTTATATGGCAAGCTGTTTCAGGTTGTACAGCTGCAAACCAAAGTCGATTACTCGAGGTGTTAGATGTGATCCTCGATGTTCTACATGTGGAGCGGATGAGGAAACGATAAACTATGTTCTTTTTGAATGCCTAATGACGATAAACCATGTTCTTTTTGAATGCCTAATGCCGATAAACGATAAACTATGTTCTTTTGTCACATAATCCCTCTGCCATTGATTTTTCTAGGAAACTCGATTTGGTATAATTTTGATTATCAATTTTGGAGAATCCAAGATCGAATAGATGTAAACGTATTTCTTTGGCTTATCTTGTACATCTGGAAAGCACAGAATGACAAATATTTTTCAAATGTTGTCACGAACCCACAAGATATTATCTGACAAACAGAAGGAGCAGCTTCTGAGTGGCTCAATGCAAGACGAATAGAGTCAAGAAGTCCTTAACCAGGCATCATCAGCTCAGCTCTGGAGTAACCAGGGGTGGAAATTCCTACTGTTAATCACCCAGGATTCACATGATACATATGTTTTGTTGATGGTTCGTGGAAGAGCTCTGATATGTTTTCTGGATTATGGTGGATTTACTTTCCAGACTCAGTAGAGGGAGGTTGGATGGGAGCCCATAAGATCTGGCGTAATCTATCCGCTCTGCATTCAGAGGTCGAAACACTATTTTGGGCGATGGAATCTCTTTTACTTGCAACTCTTAGAAGTTAAAATTGCAACGGATTTTGCGGATGTTCTCAAGATTTTGACGCAACCAGAGTAGTGACCAGCTTTTCAGACATACTAGGACTTTCTTAGGTTGACATCACTTTTTTCCTCTTTCTCTCTTCATGTAATCCCGCGACCCATAAACCATAAGGTTGATGCTTTCGTTCTTTATGTTAGAGAGTCGGCTTATGGTTTAGCGTTATAACTTTGTTCTCTCCTTCTATGATTCTCTAATATATAATTCAGTTGACAAAAAAGATATTACATATCACAACGTAGAAGAGAGCTAAATATATGTGTTCGCATCAACTCTATTCATATTACATTTTGATTGAATGAGCTTTCTAATTTGGGTAGCAAGTTCAGTTGACGCAGTTTATCTGCCGTGCACCAACATCCATGATCATTGTCTCCTTGTAGATCCATAAATAATTCAAATTTGTTACATGATTTTGGTCTCGTTGTTCCATCACATCAAAAAATTTTAAGGGCATTCTTCACCTTAGGAGAATTATATTTATAATTACTTAGGCCATTTGAGTAGGAATTAGTAAATCCGAAATACCTTTTTCGTGAAATGAAGGCATTGAACTCAATTCCTCTTATACAAAGAGAAGTGATCATAAACCTGAATATACTTTATTCTGTAAATGTAAATAAAAATCGTTTAACAGATTAATAAATTATGGTCAGAATAAACATCATGCGTTAATAAGATCGAAAATAGAGCTAGCTAGATAGTTGAGTGACAGAGAAAAAATGAACCGAAACAGATGATGCCCACTTTATAATCATTGGGGTTTTACTTGTTGTGTCGGCTGCACAAAGGCCAGCCTCCCACATAAGGTTTGGGCTTTACAACAATCCATAACTGCTAAAGTACAGATTATGATAAGTAGCATGTTCACAAGTCACAACCAAATTAATCTGGCAGAAAAGAATATTCTGTATTCAAAACCTATGATACAACTTGATACATCACAAACCTGAGCAATCTGGTTGTAAAAATAAGAGACTTTAGATGCGAGAGAGAATGGTAGATTACAGAGTAAATGAAGAAGTCATCAGATATTGATATAAGTGTTTATCGGAGACATCTCTCAGGCTATCAAAATAGGATACGAAAGAGAGATGTCTCACCTGGATACAAATAAGAACTAAAATCCGCTTAGAGCACATTTGAAATTCACTTCATCACTATTAAAAACGAAAACAATGGTGGTAAACACAGAATGCAATTGATCAAGTAAAAGAGACGAAACAAAAGAGAGTTGAAGAGATATGGCAGTACGTAGAGCATGTTTCTGATATCAAGCATTCGAGTTGCTTCATGAATAGCTGGAAACTTGTATCTAATTACTCTGGAAATCGACTCTGGTTGACTCTTTATAGTAGTAGAAAACCTCAAACGCAGTGGAGTCAATCGAGTGAAATGATATCAAATGATAGGCGTTCACTCCAGAGGCAAAATTGCGGAGAGGAAAACCTTGTGATTAAGCAAGATAAATACTGAAATATACTTTGTATTGATTCAACCACACACCAGATACATTGTAGGAGGTTCACTTATATAGATGATAAAGAACATTCGAGGACAAAACAGTTAGTCTGCAATTAAGGGAGGTCTAAATCTGTTGTGTTGGAGATGAAGCGTTCTATGTTCTTTGCAACGGTTAGTGGTGGTGTTGAGAAGACAATTGTGTTGCAGAAGTGACTTAGAGATGGGCTGTGACTTGCCCCATGACTTGTTAAGCTTACAAACCTACTTTTATTAGTATATGTGTCCTCGGAGACAGTAGTTAGTAATTATATTTATTACATTCTATTACAGTCTAGAAAAATTGGTTTGGTATTTAATGAGTAGAGAGGCGATCCTCAAGCTCTTTGTTGTATAACTGAATCAAACCGGTGATATCGCTATCTTCTTGATGTGGGAGATCCTGAAGCTTGTCGTTTAAAAGACTCTTGTACTCGTTATCTCTATCTTCCCATTTACGCATGAATTCAACCTGCACAAATACACAAAACCTCATCAAATCATTGGGAAACAGAAAAACAATCTTTTCAAGGAAAACATATATATACGGACTTGTTTCTGAAACGTATCGAATTCGTCTGAACTAAGAGATCCGTCGCTGTTAGAGTCGAGAAGCTGCATCATCTCCTCTGTATCTTCACCTGGAGCTCCAAGCTCTTCCATTAGTTCCTCTATGCTGATCATTCCATCTCCGTTTTTGTCCAAAAGGCAAAACACTCTGTCTCTTTGGTTTGTTCTTGTCTTGAGACTTTGGTGTTTATTTGCTGAGAGATCTTTGAGACGAATCGCTGCAAGATCCGCTGCTGCAATCATTATCTCCTTATGCTGCTTCGCCTAAACATGATTCAAACAAACAACTCATTCTCCTAGATTGTCAACTGAAAAAACACAGAATTGCTTACCTCTTTTGGTCGGTTAGACCGCCTTTGTACAAAGAATGTGATGTTGTTCCAGTGTTAGCGGATAGATCCATATCCATTGTCCGTATCTGTATTTCCATTAAAGGTCTTGTCTGATCACTGTAATAGGCTGCGTGTGCCTTGGGCGTTTACGAACAAGAGAAGGAGATCTAAGAGAAGTGGCTAAGTGTGTGAGAGACTAGTTTGGAGACAGAAGGTTTGAGTAATCTTGAGAACTCATTGCTGAAACTCTGTCTTTAAGTCTTTTATTACGCATTTTTATTTTAAGAATGGGGAGTATGTATTTATGCTGGAACCCTAAAGTTTAGGGGGATTATGAACATTAAAGAATCAATTCCCGCCTCTCATCATTTCTTTCTATTTTCTTATCTCTTTCTTTTTATTCTCATCCAATCTCAATTGTTAGGAACACTCTTAACAAAAGTGGTATCAGAGCATAGTATTGGGCCCTAAACCTACTTCCGAAGGTGGAGAAGCCTCAGCATTTTCCCAAGGCTGGGAGACTCACATCGCAAAAATCGAGCTGCAAACTGAAGAACAACAAAGGGTGATTCAAGCTACAAACCAGAGTGTGGAGGGTGTTTGTGACAAACTGGATATGGCTGAGAAGGCAAGCACCGCGAGGTTTGACAAACTGGAGATGATGTTTGCATAGCAGCTAAAGGAAAAATTAGCCAAGAAAGGTGTGTATGAGTACGACACGCCGGCGACGAGTGCGGCACCAACCCCAGCAGCGAAGGAGGCGACTCCAGCAAGTCCGGGTACGCCGATAGGACCCTTAAGGGGAACTGGTGATGGTCTCTTACCTCTACCCCTCACTCCACCGATGATAAGGTTAGATCCATCCTCTTCGTGTCAGAATGTGACCCTAATAGAACAATAAACTGAGACCCAGGTGAAGAAACTGGATATTCATTTGTATGAAGGGCAAGATCCAGAGAATTGGATTTACAAAGTGGAGAAGTGCTTTGTGCACAATCGAACACTAGAACAGGAGAAGCTTTCGGAAGCATTGCCGTGTCTTACGGGTAGTGCATCGACCTGATCTCGAACGGCGCAAGACAGGACCGATTGGAGAGATTGGTTCGATTTCAAGGAGATATTCAAAAAAAGGTTCAGGGTAAGCAGAGGTTGCAATGTGATGTTGCAGTTGGTCCAACTCAGACAGATGGGAAGTTTAACAGAATATTTAGAGAAATTTGAGGAACTTTGTCCACAGATACCGGAAGACTTATTGGAAGCTTTATTTTTGGCGGGTATGAAACAGAATCTTAGAGAGAATGTGATGATGTGCAGGCCAGTGGGAATGGATGACCTCATAGATGTGGCTAAGCTTGCGGAGAGCATCATTATGTAGAGGAATTAGTATGTTTCAAGGCCGTACAGAAGCTGGGATAATAATGCGATTAATTCCAACAGCAGACCCTCTAACAACATCACTAGGGGAGTGGGAGACAATGGACCAAACCGAGAGCTAAGGACACTGATGGAACCAAGGAAAAGTGGTGCCAATTCGTGTCGATATTGCGGAGAACGATTCTTCGCATGCCACAAATGTAAAACGCAACAGAAGCTACGGTTAATGGAAGCAAATGAACTGGAAGATGGTGATGACTTGGTGGAAGAACCATCACAGAAAACTTCTCTAAGGGAACCAGATGAGGAACCTAAAGAGCGGCTTAGTCTTCACCTCCATAGATTTGCAAAGAAGGTTATTACTTCCGGTGGAAGAGGAGAGAAATTACAGAGTGGAAGGGGCAACTGGCATGATTGAACATGGTAAGGGAAAATGCAAACAGGTTGAACTAGTGACTCAGGGAGTAAAAATCGTGGAGGACTATTTGCTGTTTGAATTGGGGAATACAGATTTGATATTGGGCTACTCATGGCTAGCTTCCTTAGGGGAAATCAAGACCAATTGGGGTTTGTACACGATAAGGTTTTGCAGGAGGGAAGTTGGGTAACCTTGCTAGGGGATCCTTCACTGCAGAAGAAAGAAATATCACTTAAGGCCCTCACTAGGTGCAAGGAAGACGAAGAGAAAGTGTATATGTTGGAGTTAACGAGTCTGTTTGAGGTTGTAGAAACACAAAAAGTTACAGAGGTGAGTCGAGATTTGCGGCAGTTACTAGCAGGTTTCAGAGACGTGTTTGAGCTACCGCATGAGTTACCTCATTCACGCTCAAGGGAACATGCTATCACCTTGAAGGAGGGTACTTCCCCAATCAGTTGTCGACCATATATGTATTCATTTCAACAAAAAAATGAAATTTGAGAAGCTTGTGAGTGATATGTTAGCAGCGGGAATTATACAGCCTAGTGTAAGCCCTTTCTCAAGCCATGTGTTGTTGGTGGGAAAGAAGGACGGTGAATGGCGTTTCTGTGTCGATTACCGAGCAGTCAACAAAGCCATAGTCCTCGATAAGTTCCCTATTCCTCTAGTTGAGGAGCTGTTTGATGAGCTGCAGGGAGCTAGGGTCTTCTCCAAGTTAGACTTAAAGTCGGGTTATCACCATATCAGAGTGCGCGATGTGGACATCCACAAGACGGCATTTCACACTCATGAAGGGTATTACGAGTTCTTAGTAATGCCCTTTGGCTTAACTAACACGCCAGCAACATTTCAAAGTATCATGAATGAGGTTTTCAGACCGTATCTTAGGAAATTTGTTTTGGTCTTCTTCGATGATATCTTAGTATATAGTGCGGATGAGGCAGAGCACAAAAAGCATTTGAGGCTGGTTTTACAAACACTTCGAGAGCATCAGTTTTATGCCAATGAAAAGAAATGCACTTTTGGCCAAGGAGAAGTGTCGTATTTGGGTCATATCATCTCTGAGGCTAGGGTAGCAGCAGGTGCCGAGAAAGTGGAGGCCATGAGAAGATGGCCAGAGTCACGTAATGTGACAGAGTTGAGGGGATTTCTGGCTTTAACTGGTTACTAAAGAAGATTTGTCAAGAGCTATGGGTTAATCGCAAGACCTCTAACACAACAGCTGAGAAAGAATTGTTTCAGCTGGGATGCAAATGCAGGTACTGCTTTCACCGAGTTTAAGAAGGCGGTGGCTGAACTGCCAACATTAGCATTACCCGATTACACCAAGACATTCACAATAGAGACAGACGCATCAGGAAATGGGATCAGAGCAGTTCTGTCACAAGAAAAAAGGCTTGTTGCTTTCATTAGTCAAGCCTTCAAATAAAGGGAAGGTAAAATCATTTTATGAGAAGGAGATGCTATCCATTGTCTTCGCTATAACCAAATGGAGGCATTATGTGACGGGACGGAGGTTCACCATTAAGACAAATCAAAAGAGTCTCAAATATATGTTGGGGCGAAAACATTTAAGTGGAGACCAGATGAAATGGGCAGCTAAGTTGGCAGACTTGGACTATGATATCGAGCATAAGCCAGGAATAGAAAATTTGGTAGCACATGTGTTGTCAAGACAAAACTTTGAGGCTCTCAATAGCATTCAAGCCACAACGCCATTAACCTTGGATATAGAAGTAGTAAAGAGACAAGTAGCAAGGGACACAGATTGTCAAAAGATGATAAGTCAGCTGCAAGAAAGCAGGTTAATAGGGTCAGGATTTCGCCTTACAAACGGCATGTTGAAGAAAGACGATAGCCTGGTCCTTCCATGGAACTTTCCCCTCGTACCTGACTTGCTGTCTAAGTTTCACGAGAGTCTCATAGGGGGCCATGGTGGCGTGATAAAAACTTGTAAGAGGTTACAAGAGGAGGTGTGTTGGAAGGGAATGAAAGTAGACGTGGGAAAGTTTATTAAGCAGTGTTGAGTTTGCCAAACAAACAAACACTCCACATTATCTCCAGCAGGGTTATTGTCCCTGTTGCCCATTCTGTTGCAGATTTGGTCACATATCAGCCTCGATTTCATTGAAGGGCTTCCTATTTCTCAAGGTAAAGATGTCATACTAGTCGTGGTGGACAGATTAAGCAAGTATGCTCATTTTATAGCACTGAAACACCCTTTCACCGCACGAACAGTAGCTGAAAACTTCTTGAGAGAAATTGTGCGGCTACACGGATTTCTAGAGACAATGGTATCAGATAGGGATAAGGTGTTTGTCAGTAATTTTTGGGAATAGCTGTTCAGAGCTCAAGGCACTGCTCTGCACAAAAGCACAGCTTATCACCCTCAAACAGAGGTACTAAACAGGTGCTTAGAAACGTATTTGCGTTGTTTTGTAGGAAGCAAGCCTAAGTCTTTGGTAGATTGGTTGTCATGGGCTGAGTACTCTTATAACACATCATATCACTCAATCATCAAGACAACCCCCTTCAGAGTTATATATGGACGTGAAACTCCCAAGTTGATGCGCTATGGAGATTACCCTTCGCCAAATGCTCAAATTGATGAGATATTAAGGCAAAGAGATGGTATACTTGAGGAAATAAGAGACAACATGGCCCTGGCTCAGAAAAAGATGGTGAATTCTGCTAATAAACACCGCAGAGAAGTGGAATATCAGGTTGGGGAGTGAGTGTATTTGAAGCTGAGACCTTACAGACAAAAGTTTGTGGCCTTACGTCGCAACGAGAAACTTTCTCCGAGATTTTTTGGGCCGTATGAGATTCTTTAATGAGTCGGGAATGTAGCATATCGGTTGCAGCTTCCACCACAGAGTGCTATTCACCCAGTTTTTCATGTCTCCCAATTGAAGCAGGTCGTTCCCTCGTATAGGTTTGTGCAAGAACTTCCACAAGCGCTGAGTGAGGAAGTAGAGTGGGTAACTGAGCCTGATAAGATACTGGAAATCTGCAGACTTTAAGGCAAACAAATTGAAGTGTTAGTGAGTTGGAAGGGTTTACCAGTCTGTGAAAATACATGGGAAGAATTGGAGAAGTTACATGAACGGTATCCGAAGGCACACCTTGAGGACAAGGTGTCTTCATTACGGGATGGTATTGATAGGCTGCGTGTGCCTTTGGCGTTTACGAACAAAAGAAGGAGATCCAAAAGAAGTGGCTAAGTGTGTGAGAGACTAGTTTGGAGACATACGGTTTGAGTCATCTTGAGAACTCATTGTTGAAACTCTGTCGTTTAAGTCTTTTATTACGCATTGTCGTTCTAAGTATGGGGAGTATGTATTTATGTGTAACCCTAAAGTTTAGGAAGATTATGAACATTAAAGAATCAATTTCCGCCTCTCATCATTTCTTTCAATTTTTTCATTTTTTTCTTTCTATTCTCATCCAATCTCAATTGTTAGGAACACTCTTAACACACTGTCGCTAACATCAACCGCCATGTGTAAACTCCTATACCCGTTCTCCTTTGGCCGAGCAATGTAGTCTTTTGTTCTATGTGGAATCTCTTTCCATAGAGACCGGATAATCTCACTTGTTCGATAACAGGCTTTTTCGCCCACTTCAATATCGTTTCCCACTGTAGTTGGCATGAGTATAACCCGTAGACCAAGCACGTCGTTTACTTCTTCTGGCTTATGCCCGTCCTTTAGGAGCTTCTTCATCATACTGTACCGGCTTTTATACCGACCTTTCACGTATAAATCATCCACCAGCCTTCAAAGACTGATGAAGCTGTTCTTTGTACGCGTCTACCAATGGTTTAGATCCATTTTCATGACTTCTTAACCATGAATCTAAGTATAGATACGAACCCGGGAAAAGATAACGGAAAGAAATGTCCTCGAGCTCAAGTAACAGTTGATTAGCCCCGACGGCATGAGCTAAAGGAGAATAAATCTTTAACACTTCGAGGGAGAGAATCTGCTGCCGATACCATGGCAAGTGATCCAAATGCCTCATCTCATCAAGCTTTGAAACAAGGTCCATTATCACAGCTCTGATGTCATAGTAGGTGAGATAGAACCGAATTCATCTTCTCCGTAACTTCGTTGAAAGCTCCAACACCATTTTCCCTCCCGAAGCCTCCGGTGACTGAGCCGCCGATTCAACCGCAGAATCCTCCGCCTTCGACCTAAAATTCCACCGTCGACGTCGTTGGTGTTGGTGCTGAATCAAATGGATCGAATAAAAACGACGATGCACTACCTGGGATCTGCATCTCGGAATTGAATCGGAGGAGGAGGAATTACAGACATTTTGAGAACGATTTGAAATTAAGGAAAAGATTCATCTACCGTTTATTTGTTTTTTTCTTTATATATCTGTAGCGATGGATAAGCCACGTAGGATTTTGTTTTATCGTCCACATCTTCACTTTGTTAAAATTTATAATATATTATTTGAAAACCCTCTTCCTCGTTAAGAGGGTTCGTTGTGAGTAGCAGCATGTGACGCCCATCTAAAACCCTACGCAAAAGCCTCCGAATTCCGATTTCAGCAGCTCTTTACGTTCACTTCAGCCATTGAAGGTCGCTTCGATCCTAATCATGGCGGCCGTACCGAGAGGCCTCATTTCTCGCATCAATCAGTTTCTATCAATCCGGTCTATAACTCCTTCCTCTGAATCTCTTCCTCATTCTAGCTTTTTTATCCTCCGACGATTCAGCTCCGATGCTGGGGTCGTCGACGGTAGTGGATCTGATATTATCGGGGCCCCAACTCGAGTCATCGAGGCAAAACAAGGTGAGATGTCTCCGAGCTCTAGAAGGACTGGGATCATAGCCGTCAAATGTGGGATGACTGCGCTCTGGGACAAATGGGGAGCTAGGGTTCCGGTTTCTATTCTTTGGGTTGATGACAATATCGTCTCTCAGGTCAAAACTATTGAGAAAGAAGGGATTTTTGCGTTACAGGTAACTCCATCGCAGTTTATTCATTCCCACTTTCTGCCGTGTAGTGTCTCTGCTTTGATAGCTCGTAGTTCCATTTCTGTACTAGGATAACTTTAAGTGATTACTTGATCAATAGAATTCTTCTCCTTTAAGTAGAAACGAGATAGGTGGAACTTCATATTCTTACGGAGTTTTTTGATAAATTGGTTTATGAAGATAATGCTTGTGAAGCTCATATTTCAGTAATGTGATTGGCATGTGTTGTTCTGTTAGTTAGATCGGATGTGGGCAAAAGAAACCGAAGCATTTGACAAAGCCTGAGGTGGGACATTTCAGAGCTCAAGGTGTGCCATTAAAGAGGAAGTTGAGGGAATTTCCTGTGACAGAAGACGCTCTTCTTCCTGTAGGTACTTCACTCGGTGTCCGCCATTTTGTTCCCGGACAGTACGTTGATGTCACTGGGATAACGCGAGGGAAAGGTTTTCAGGTGAAACCATTCTCTGGGGCTTTTAATGTTTGATAACTTCTTAGGTGTTTCTAACCAGTCATAGGTTTATATTTAACTTGAATAGTCAAGTAACAATGTGGCAGATAGCATGGAGCGCAAATGAAACAGTGTTTGTGCAAAATAATGGCTGTGTCATTGATGTCTTGTTATGTAATTTGCAGGGATGCATGAAAAGACATAATTTTAGAGGAATGCCAGCATCTCATGGTGCTTCATTGTCCCATCGAAGCGGTGGTTCCACAGGTCAAAGAGATGCTCCTGGAAAGGTATTTGTCAAAATGCTTTGCTTCTTGAGAGTTTCCTCCAAAGTAATTGACGATACTGACTTGTTAAACACACTGTGTAGGTGTTCAAGGGCAGAAAGATGCCTGGGAGAATGGGGGCACAACAGAGGACAGTAAAGAACGTTTGGGTTTACAAGATCGATCCTGCTAGGAATCTCATCTGGGTGAGAGGACAAGTAAGTATCACAAATTGACTAGGATCATTGTGTCACAGAACATGTTCTCTTCTTGGTAGGTCATGATTGTGATTTGACATTATTGCAGGTTCCTGGTGCAGAAGGAAACTTTGTGTTCATAAAAGATGCATGGTACAAGAAACCAGACATCTCAAAGCTTCCGTTTCCTACATACTTAGCTCCAGAAAATGAAGATCTATCAGAATTAGAACCTATGGTCGCAGAACTTGGAGAAGTAGACCCATTTATGTTGGCTGAGTGATGTAAACGACTTGGATCTTAATCTTGATTTGGCTTTTTCATTTTGGAAGACCAGACAGAAGCTGAGGAAGTGAAGTCACACAGAGCTAAAGCTTTTGCAGATGAAATTGTCTTTTCTTATTTAGTTGTTTGGATGTATCAAATTGAAAACAATGAATAGAGGAATTTAGGCTCGCATTTGTTGAATCACAATGCTTGAAAGAGTTTGCAATAAGCAATGGAAGAAACACAGAATTTATTTCCCTTTCATCTTCAAAATATATACATATTTTGTTTTTTAATTGAAGAATCAAGATTCGTATTACGGTATTAGAGAGTCCTATATAAGTGTTCATCTTTCTCTCTTCTCTAGCTTATGTTTACCATTAACGACATAGAGAAAGAGAGATTTCCAATCTTGTCGACGAAGCTATGAATCCGGAAGAGAATAGGCGCGTATGTGTTGTTTGCCGTGAATCAACACCGACGTTTATTCACGTCGTCAGTAAAAACTCCGTTTCCCGGCTACTCTGCACCGACTGTTTACTCAAAGAACATCGACATCTCTTTTGCCCCATTTGTTTCAAACTCTTCGGTCCATCTACTGATTCTTCAGAAAAACGTATCGTCTGCCTCAATTGTCCTTCAATCGCTCACCTTTCTTGCTGTCCTTCGCCGCCGTCTTCCTCCGCCGCATCTTCCTCCTCCACTCCGCCAGCTTCTAGCTTCACCTGCCCGACATGTTCTGACCCCAATCACATCTTCTACCCCAAGTCTCCTACTACTGAAGACGTTATCGATTCGCCTCTCGAATTGGATGCAGCCAGGGCTCTTGTCGCAGCTTGCAGGATCGCGGTGACTTCTACAAAAAGCGCAGCGGTTCGTTTAAGAAACGAAGCGATGATGAAGATCTCACAAGCTCAAATGTCCAAGTTCAGAGCTTTAAAAGCAATGGAGAATCTTCAGGACCTTGTTCTTAGACAAAAAGCTTCGGAGAAGATAACCCCTACCAAGAGGAAGATCGACGACCGCTGATTCATAATCTCCATAGCAATTACCGGTACGCAAGACTTGCAGTATAATAGATTCTCTTCTAGGGTTCAAGAAATGAATTTCTTTTTTCTTTTTTTTTGCGGTTATCAGTGAACAATTTGTGAATTTTAGTTTCATTCTCTCGGAACTTGTTTGGTCAAATGTCTCACAGAGAAAGCTGGAGACTTTGAATTAGGTTACAGTTAGGGTTTATTTTTGTATAATGGTCTGTGAAATTCAGTGACATTTATTCATATTAATTGGAATCATCTTCAGTCTTTTAAAAGTCTCTTTGTGAGCATAAGATTTCTTCTTCTTGTATGGATTACTCGTTTGAAGATTTTCCTCAAAGAAGGTTTGATGTTTCAGAGTGTTCTTTAGCTAATGGATTAGGTTTTGATTGACACAAATCAAAGAAAATGATAGTGCGTTTGATGGTTTTGGCTTGTGATAAAAGACACTGTTTTAGGTTTTATCATCAAGATATAAGGCCATAGTTTGACACTCATATACTCGTTAATATCGGTATTCAATATGTAAAACTGTTTTTCCAAAGTTAGGTTTTGGCCATATATTGATGAAAGAGCGAAAACACCGGAAAAGAAGATCTGACTGGATTGAGAGAGACGGGTTAAATCTATAATTTTATTTACCAAGAGACTCCTCTGTAAATTTCTCAAAATACAAGTCTCATTTTGTAAATTCGTAAGAAACGACGAGTCAGCCAAGGACAGAAACCCTAGAGATCGGCCGAGTCGAGTTAGTTCGCTCCTACCCAGCTCTATCTCGCCTCGTGACTCGTTTCTTCCCCCGCAAAAAACGCTTCCTCGAGACGTAGCTCAAATTCGTTTCTTGTGCCGGAAATGTGTTCTAACTTTGCTTCAGCTTTATCTCCAATTTCTCCTGTTTGAATATCGACGAAACCAGAAAATTCTCGCCTACGCATTACGAAATCTCCCGCTTAACTTAAAAGTTTCGACTTGCAAGCACTTGAAAGTTCCCAGGCTAAGAGGTATGCAAAAAAAGAAAAAGCCAGCTTCATTCTTTGTTTTTGCTTAATGTGACCAAAAGTCATCTTCTCGAGAGGGAAGAATATTTTTCCATTTACAGGAAATTTTTCCTTATTTGCAAAGTGTAGTTACTAATATACAAAGAAATTGTTAGCTCCTTGGCTGATATTTTCTTGTATTTTAAAGTTATATTGTTAGCTCTTTAGCTAATTTAAAGATGTTCTTGCTTTTGTTAATATGAAAGAGCTATTGTAGGTTCAGGGGTTCAGAGCGTTGTGCTTTGTGGAACTTCCAAAGTTTCTTGAATCATGCAAATGGTTTAACAATGGCTCCACCTGGATCTGTTGGAGTAGTCGATCCGGGATGGGAGCATGGTGTTGCACAGGACGAGCGGAAGAAGAAAGTTAAATGCAATTACTGTGGAAAGATCGTAAGCGGAGGAATATACAGACTGAAACAACACTTGGCTCGAGTTTCAGGAGAAGTAACGTATTGCGATAAGTCTCCAGAGAAAGTATGTCTGAGGATGAAGGAGAATCTGGAACGATGTCTTTCCACCAGAAAGCTAAGGCAGCCTGAGGATAGCAACGGACAGTCTTGTCCCAGTTTCCGTCAGTCTAACGATGATGATGAAATAGAGGAGGATGAGCGACGGTGCTGGTCAAGAAGAAGCAAAGGAAAGCAAGCCTTGAGTGATGGGAGTCTTCTTCGGTCTTCAGGTTATATTGATCCTGGATGGGAACATGGTGTTGCTCAGGACGAGAGGAAAAGAAAGTGAAGTGTAATTACTGTAGCAAGATAGTGAGTGGCGGTATTAACCGTTTTAAACAGCACCTGGCGAGAATACCTGGAGAGGTAGCATCGTGTAAAAACGCTCCTGAGGAGGTTTATCTTAAGATTAAAGAGAATATGAAATGGCATCGAGCTGGGAAGAGACAGAACAGACCTGATGACGAAATGGGAGCACTAACTTTCAGAACGCTCTCTCAGGATCCTGAGCATGAAGATGATGGAGAGGAACCTGACTTTTATCCAATTAGCCAAGATAGGTTGATGCTGGGAAATGGAACGTTTAGTAAAGACAAAAGAAAAAGCTTTGATTCAGTGAATTTTAGATCTGTCTGTGAAGAAAGACCAAAAAGAGCAAGGGTAATACCGTTTGAGTCACCTTCTTCGAGCAAACAGAGAAAGATATACACTAACTGTGCAAACAGAATTGTATCACGAAAAGACGTCACGTCCTCCATTTCCAAATTCTTCCACCATGTTGGAGTCCCCACAGAAGCAGCAAATTCTCTCTACTTTCAAAAGATGGTTGAATTGATTGGTCTGTATGGAGAGGGATTTGTTGTGCCATCAAGCCATCTGTTTTCTGGTAGGCTCTTACAGGACGAGATTTCGACTATTAAAGGCTACTTGAGGGAGTACAGATCTTCTTGGGTGGTTACAGGTTGGTCTATAATGGCAGATACTTGGACCAACACAGAGGGCAAGACAATGATTAGTTTCTTGGTCTCGTGCCCTCGTGGTGTCTACTTCCACTCCTCCATTGATGCTTCTGATGTAACAGAAGATGCTTTAAGCCTTTTCAAGTGCCTAGACAAGTTAGTTGACGACATTGCTGAGGAAAATGTGGTGCAGGTTATTACACCAAACAATGCTATCTGTAGAAGTGCTGGAAAATTACTTGAAGAGAAGAGAAAGAATATGTGTTGGACTCCTTGTGCAACGCATTCCACAGAACTGGTTCTTGAAGACTTCTCTAAGCTCAAATTTGTCTCCGAGTGCTTAGAAAAAGCCCAAAGAATCACAAGATTCATTTACAGTCAAACATGGCTGCTTAATCTCATAAAGAACGAATTCACACAGGGGTTAGATCTTCTTAGACCGGCAGTTACGTGCCATGCTTCTGGTTTCATGACTCTTCAGAGTCTTATGGACCACAAGGCCAGCCTCAGAGGTCTGTTTCAATCCAGCGGCTGGATTTTGTCGCAGTCTGCTGCCAAGTCTGAAGAGGGAAGGGAAGTGGAGAAGATGGTGACGAGTGTTGCGTTTTGGAAGAAGGTTCAGTACGTTTTGAAATCAGTTGATCCGGTGATGCAGGTGATCCGCATGATAGATGATGGTGGCGAGAGACTATCTTTGCCATATGCTTATGGTTACATGTGCCGTGCTAAAATGGCGATCAAGTCAATTCACAACGATGATGCAAGAAAATATGGACCGTTCTGGCGTGTGATAGATTACCATTGGAACTCATTGTTTCATCATCCCCTCTATGTGGCTGCATATTTCTTCAACCCGGCATATAGATACCGTCCTGACTTTTTGGCGGTAGGTATGGTTATCATTGATTTGATTCAATCGTTATAAAACATTCTGTAATTTCCTTTAATGTGAATGAATCTACAGCATTCGGAGGTTGTGCGAGGCGTCAACGAATGTATTGTTAGGCTTGAGCCTGATAATATGAGAAGAATCAAAGCTTTGATGCAGGTGATGTGAAACTAATCAACAAATCACACATTGTTCTTGAAACTCTGTGGCTTAACCAATTAGTTTTGTTCAAATGTTTCTCAGATTCCGGATTATACATCTGCAAAAGCCGATTTTGGAATGGACATAGCCATTGGCACAAGAACAGAGATTGATCCAGCTGCGTGGTGGCAACAACATGGGATAAGCTGTTTGGAACTCCAGAGAGTAGCGGTTCGGATACTGAGCCACACGTGTTCGTCTGTTGGGTGTGAGTCTAAGTGGAGCATGTATGACCAAGTAGACGTTCAATGCCAGAGCCGGTTTGGGAGAAAGTCAACAAAAGATCTCACTTATGTTCATTATAACTTACGGCTGAGAGAGAAACAGCTGAAACGACGGCTGCAACATGACGATGAAACACCACCGACTCTTAGCTACGCTTTGCTGGATCGGTTGCTCCCGGACTGGCTCGTGACCTCCGAGATGGATGAGGTACTTACTTGAAACGCTAAATGGTAAACGTCGTTTCATTGATTTGATAATAGGCTAATGTTGTGTGTTTCTTCTTGTAAAGGAGGAGACTTTGCACTGCGAAGACGGACCAGAGAACGAAGACCGTGACGACGAAGACGAAGACGAGGAAGAAGAGAATTGTTACATCGATTCTGTTAACGTTGACGCTGATGGTGACGGTGACGGTGGAGACAATATTGATGTTTACGATGATGATCTTAGCGACGACGGTTAATGTACTTTGATACGACGATCCGTAAAAACGTAGCGAACACAATGTCTTTTAATTCAACTGTTGTAACTTTAACTAGCTTCGAAATTTTAATCAATTTTGTTGGCTATAGATTGTGAATATTAAAAGGGGTGATTTGCTAGATATATTACAATAGTTTTTTTAATTTTATATATACCATTTTACTTTTTTTTAGTGAGTAAAAAAAATGTAGTTACGAAAATGTCATTAATAAAATCTGTCACGTAAGCGATCACCTCTACCACACTAACGGTGTGCAACGTAGTAAAGTTACAGTGTGCTTAGTAGAGTTGACATGAATTAATAATCATGTATAGTATAGTTAGAATTCCAGCGTAGTAGAGTTGATGTTTGCGCTTTAATCAACTCTATCACACTAACAGAGTGCAACGTAGTAGCGTTAGAATTCTAGTGTAGTAGAGTTAAAGTATGCTTAGTAGAGTTGACATGAATGAAAAATCGTGTATAGTAAAGTTAGAATTTCAGCGTAGTAGAGTTAAAGTGTGCTTAGTATAGTTAGAATTTCAGCGTAATAGAGTTGATGTTTGAGCTGGTTCGAGTGTTTACAACCGCCAAAACATCCAAGGAAAGTCGCAGCTTGTTCTTTATGTAAGCAACTAGGTCACAATGCCCGTACATGCAGTGAAAGAGTTCATTCTTGAACAGTATATGGTAGAGTTAACTTTGGTATAAACGAGTATGGTAGAGTTAACTCTAGTATGGTAGAGTTAATTCTTGTATGGTAGAGTATTGTACTTGTTTATGGTAGAGTTAACTCTAGTATGGTAGAGTTAACTTTTGTATGGTAGAATATTGTACTTGTTTATGGTATAGTTAATTCTTGTATGGTAGAGTATTGTACTTGTTTATGGTAGAGTAATTTTCTTAATTATGATTCAATACATTAAAAAAAGTCATATATATTCAACATTTTATATTAGTGTTCCAACATTCAAAATAACCAATCATTTAGAGAATTTAGAGAAAAAAGACTACCATTAATGGTTGGGAAATATCTTTGAGAATTCATAATGTCAAATGCATACTTCACAAGCTTCTTCCACAGTTTCATCAATGCCCTTCATCGAATCCTTTGAAGAAATGGAGAATCTCTAGGAATTCACCATTGCAAAATACATCCTTCTCGAACATTACGTTTGCTCTAGAATTAGCAACTCATTCTCTCCTCGCCAACTGAGCTGAGCTGGTGCATTAAAGATTTTTGTGCAGTAGGTATCTTACGTATGCTAATGTATCAGCAACTGTTGGATGTAGTAGAGGTCTTAGGACTTGATAACCTTCCTATCTTGTGTTATCTCATAAACAAACTAGCACAAATCCATATAGAAGTTTGGCTTCTTCACAGTCCACCATTACTAGCTCTTAGTAGCATATCCAAACCACCATCATGATTTCCATCACAATAAACTCTCTCATACCACATCGGTGTAGAGCTTCCACATTACCGGCATTGCATAACCTTCTATGGAAATTGTTGAAAAGAGTATTATTTCTTGCAAAGGGATAGAATGGAACATTACCAATAAATATATTCCTTAGAACTTCATTTTCATTGCATAGCTCTTTAAAATTCTTTGAAACGAGTCTGACATTGTAAATCTCTTCAATTCCTTCTGTTGCACATCTAGCTATGATGTTCGTTAGAAAATAATGTTCGGTAAGTCTGTTATATGTGTCTTGCGAACAATATTGCTTCTTTTTGCTGAATCCATCTATCCAAAAGAAAAACAAATAAATGCTTTTAGCTTTAGTATCAAAGTCAATAAAAAAACTTGTACAAGCATCAACCCTAAATCTTATCTACAAACTATTACCTTTGTATGATTATGAACAAATCGGTTCCGGAAAAATTTAGAAGCTTTTGATAGATTCTCAAAGGTGAAGATGGAAAGTTTTTAATAGATTCAAAGGTGAAGATGGAGAGTTTAGAAAAAGTTTATACAAGAAAGGTTCTTTTTTACACGTTTGGCACAAGCTTCAATGTATTCAATATTTTCATCCATATACTCATTATAACGATTAACAATATAGACTCTTCAGATTCTCTTTACTTTAAACATTATTATGCAATATTAAACATGACAAAATATTGACGTGTCACAATATTAATCGGTGGTTATATTTTCAACGAATAGAATATGCATAACAAATCATGAATATTCTACTAAACAGTAATGAACTCTATTATACTGTAAATGAACTCTATTAAACAGTTAATGAACCCTACTACACGAGGAAATGAACTCCAATATACGGTAAATGAACTATACTATACGAGGAAATGAACTCTATCATTCTGGATTAAACTCTACTATACGAGGAAATGAACTACATTACACGGTAAATGAACTCTATCATATTGTAAATGAACTCTACTAAACAGTTAATGAACCCTACTACACAAGGAAATAAATTCCACTATACGGTAAATGAACTCTATCATACGGTAAATGAACTCTACTAAACAGTTAATGAACCCTACTACGCGAGGAAAATAACTATACTATACGGTAAATGAACTATATCATAATGTAAATGAATTCTACTAAACAGTTAATGAACTCTACTATACGAGTAAATAAACTATATCATTCTGAAAATGAACTCTACTAACAGTAATGAACTCTACTACACGAGGAAATGACCTACATTACACGGTAAATGAACTTTATCATACTGTAAATGAACTTTACTAAATAGTTAATGAACCCTACTATATGAGGAAATGAACTCCATGATACGAACAATAAGCTCCACTATACGGTAGTCGATTGAATGGTAGAGTCATTGTTGTTGTTAATTTAATTTTAAGGAGAGAGGGGAAGTGAGGGATTCAAAGTGGAGTATATATATAGATCATCTTCAGGGTGTATACACCACAATCGCCAGAGCGATGGTTTCGTGGTGTACCCTTAACCCTACCAACTTTATATTTGGTCGAGCTAATGTGTGGACGCATCTCTTCGGTCGAACTCCGCTTGATCATCCTCGGAATCATCACGGCATGCAGGCTACACAGAAGGGAAAGAAAGAATTTCAGTAACTCTACTAAGAAGAAAATTAACTCTACTACTCATACTGGAGTTAGTCTTCTCTACCACTCATATTAGAGTAACTCTTTTCCACTACTCGTAGTAGAGTAACTCTACTAAAAAGAAAATTAACTTTACTACACTTAAAGAAAAGTAATTTACTTGCATGACTCAATCAGGTTGGACATGGGGTTGCAAGATGGGTCTGAATCGTAAATGCGAATCCTACCTTCTACCAGATTAACCTCGACGGCCACCTAATGGTTGTTGTTAATGTTATGATTAATGTAAAGCGTATCCACGTATCTCATCCATTGCTTGTTAGTGGCACAAAATGTCGGTTGAATGCCTTGAAAGAGCTCTTTAAATCTGTTAGGCCACGGGAAAGCATCCTCATGTCGGACGTAATCCCTTAAGTAGGTGTGACACCATAACGCACAAAACATCGGGTCAAGGAAAGCAATCCGAGGACTCCTTAAAGGAGTGGGATTTTGGAAAGATTGTTTTCGAAAAAGATTCATACTGAACGTCATATGTTGTAATAAAAAGAGAAATATAACTCTGTCAAACTACAAAATATGACTCTATCAAACTACGAAAACTACTAATAAAACATGAGTTAACTCTAACATACATTTTTTACTCTATTAATTTAAGCTTACCATATCGTGTAGCCACACATATTGTGTATAATAGAGTTATAATTCCAATGTAGTATAGTTGATTTTCGCACTTTAATCAACTCGACTACACTAGCGGAGTAGAGTTTAAGTGCATGTAGTATAGTTGAGTTGTGATAAAAATTTGTGCCTGATAGAGTTAAGAAGCATTATTAGTGATATAGTTAAAGTGTGTTTAGTAGAGTTACTGACCTTTGTAATATAGTTGATTTTGAAAACCTAACCTACTTCCGTAATAGAGCTTAAATTACAACTTTGCCCCTCAGTTATTAGCTCATTTGTCGCTTCCTGCATAAGTGAAACCATTGTAGCTTTCTTGAAGCTCATTTGCTTCTTCCAAGGTCCTTCATAGTACTGCTTCTTCCAAGCTCCTTTGTTTTTTCTGTTTCTGTTTGGATCTATATGGATTATGTCATTTTGGTTTGTGGGATTTGGAGTTTTAAAGAAAGTCGATGGATTTTTTTGGTGGATCAGTCCTATGGGTGTCGGATCATAGGCATTGGCGAGGATTAAAGGCTCGATGAATTTCAGGAGATATTTATGCCGATTTTGGTTTGAATGAACAATGTCATGAGGTAAAATTAAGCTACATGCCAAATATAGTCATTCATTCACTACCACAAGATATTCCCCCTGTAATTGTAAGTAACGAAAGATAATTGCAAGTGTTTGTGCAACAATTTCGTAAAGAAGCAATGCGTCTATGTGTCAAAATTTCCACTAGATCTCGTGTTTCATCAAGTTTTCCTGAAAAAGGTCACTCTAGTTTCGGTAAAGATAACGGTGACGAGAAATTTCATTTTAAGTGGGAGAATAATGATGTCTCGTATAATAGAGTTGATCCTTTGTATAGTAGAGTTGATCCTTCGTCTAGTAGAGTTGATCCTTCGTCTAGTAGAGTTGATCCTTCGTCTAGTAGAGATTACCCTTTTAGTAGAGTTGATCCAGTGTTTAGTAAAGGTGGATCAAAGAATGAGCGTATACCAGAAAATGTGAAACACAAAATTGAACATGTTGAGGAAGAAGATATGGTATTCAGATTCGACTGTTGCGATGATATGGATAGCACAAGCTCGGATGATGAAGATTATACCAGTGTTCGTAGAAAATCAAAGGAAGAAGAGAAGAAAAACCTCTTGGAGAAAGCAATGGGGTTGGACTTGAATGTTGAGTATTTGGACATAGAAATGTCAACACTAGCATTGGTTGTTGGGCAATAATACTCATCAAAAAAAGAACTCATGACGAGGCTAAAGATTCTTTCTGTCTTATAGAGATTTTACTTCGATGTTGTTGCTTCATCGAAGACAGTGTTGGATGTGAAATGTTGGGTACCAAACTGTCAGTGGAGAGTGTGAGTTTCACCTGTCGACGATGGTGGTTGTTTCTTAGTCCGGAAGTGTAGGGGAGAACATAGTTGTTCCGTTACAGAGAGATCTGGTCATTCACGACAAGCGTCTACGGAAGTCTTAGGAATGTTATACATGGAATTCGTAGGTGGAATTGGGTCATCTGTTCTTCCTTGACATGTTGCTAATTCGATGAACAAGTGATTCGGTCTAAATGTACAAACTTAATTTTACGCCATGGTGGAGTTAATCTTTTTTGTAGTAGAGTCAAATATCGGTATAGTGGAGTTAAAAAATATGTTATAGAGTTACTGTTGAAGTAGTATAGTTAGACTCCAGTTTGGTATTGTGGAGTTAATTTTAAAGTGGTAGAGTTAATGTGGAATTAGTAGAGTTAAGCGCCTTGTAGTATAGTTAAATTCCTCGTAAAAGAGTTAATCTTCCTTCGTAGTAGAGCTGACGTCGTCATAACTACAATATATGCAGATGAAGTACTGGAAAACACACCGTACTCTAAACCAAGCACGAGCCCTAGTTAGAGGCAATTCTGAAAATAGTTTTCAAAAACTACCGTCGTACTTGTTTGCTATTAGAAGAGCAAATCCTAGAACCCTAATAAAGCTTGAAGTAGACGGGCAAGACAAGTTTAAGTTTCTATTCATCGCCTTCGATGCAAGTATTAGGGGTTTTCCGTACATGAGGAAGGTTGTTGTTGTTGATGGTACATTTTTGCAAGGGAAGTATAAAGGTACTCTACTAACTGTTACCATGCAAGACGGTAACTTCAACATATTTCCTATGGCTTTCGGTGTGGTTGATACCGTGAATGACGAATCTTGGGAATGGTTTTTTAGACAGCTCAACTGTGTGATCCCTGATGACATAGAACTTGCCATCATATCATATAGACACAAATCCATTGCTAAAGCCATAAAGAATGTGTACCCACTTTCTTATCGGGATATTTGCACCTACCACCTACGTAAGAACATTTCGTCAAAATTTAGAGTGATGAGCCCTTTAAGTTGTTCAAGAAAGCTGTCACTGTTTTTAGGGTCGATGAGTTCAACGCTATACTTGCTCAGATTCAGGCCTTAGATCCAAGCTTCATGCGTACTTGATAAAAGCTGACGTGCGGGTGTGGAGTCAAGTTTACTTTCCCGGAAACAGATACAATTTCACTACATTGAACATTGCAGAATCAATCAACCATATGTTATCAGAGGCAAGAATTTTTCCCATTGTGCAGCTTGTAGATGCAATTAGGGCGATGTTAACACGTTGGTTTGCAAAGAGGAAGACAAACGCCACTATCACGTCTACTGTTCTAACATCTTTTGAGAAGCTCCTAAAGGTAGAGTTAACACTCGTGTAGTAGAGTTAGCACTCCCGTTTATCCATTCCTAGTAGAGTTAACACTGCCTTTAGTAGAGTTAGTTCCTTCGTAGTAGAGTTAACACTGCGTTTAGTAGAGTTAGTTCCTTCGTAGTAGAGTTAACACTGCCTTTAGTAGAGTTAGCTCCTTCGTAGTAGAGTTAACATCTCATTTGTTAAATGAAATACAAGGGTCGATGAAACTAGACAGTACAATGTGCAGGACATAGACAAACACGAGGTTGTTGTTACACGATCTGAATCTTCTCATTTAGTCAATTTAACTGAGAAGACGTGTTCATGCAAGTGGTATAACGTTGAAAAAGATTTTTGTGTGCATGCCATTGTCGTTGCTGAGACATGGAGAAGACCGACAATCAAACTTACGCATTCATATTATCACACCACCTTCATGTACAACGCATACCCTGGTAGTATCTTTCCTAGAGATGTTGTAATTCCCGTTTTGTTGGATGTAAACCGTAAGATGTATAATCCACCACACGTGCGTCAACAACCAGGGAAACCGAAGAAATCGAGGATAAAGAGTTGGTTCAAGTGTTCACAACAAGCGTCTTATTTATCATCTTTACCATCTTCCTGGCCCGCTATCTTTAGTACAAAGGCAAAGAATCTCCGTAAGGCAAAGTTCTTTACTAGTCAATTTCGACGTCACTGCACCAATACCAAAACAGGGCAGTATGCCCAGAAGATCAGGTGCAAAGGCTCCGTTACCATGAATACCTATAAGGTAAAGCTTTTGTCAGCCTATGCAGATATAAGTGAGCAATCAAAGTTCCCGCGTTTCTGTTCAAACGCGAGTGAAGCTAAAGCCGCATATGAGAATGCCAGTCTTCCATCAACAAGCTCAACAGTAAGGGAGCAAACTAAACCATGCAATTCGATTCACGACACCAAAAAGTACCAAAAGTAATCACACGACATGATAAAACCAAAGCCTACGACACGAAACTAAAACTCCAAAACCTAAATAGGAAACTAATTCTAGAGATCACGATCGCATAAAAAGCGTTTTGGATCAGATGAGAGAAGCAGAGAGTATAAGAATCGAACAATAGCGAGAAACGAATTCAGATATTATTACCTCGAGATCACTGCAATTATCGATTGGACGCACAAATCCAGTTATAGCGATGGATCAAAACGTAAAGTATTGATTAGAGAAATATCAAGAAGTCGAGCGGAATCTGATGATTGGTGAAACAAAACGACGAATTCGTGAGAGCTTCTTCTATGGGAATCAACGAAACAGAGAAGAAGATTTATTAATGGAAAGGACGTAGAAGTCTGTGAAAGAACTGGAGAGCTACACTAGTTTACTTGGAGAAAAGAGATTGGAACTTAAAAACTATTATATTTTCGACCAAATATAAATTAAGTAAAAAGTGGACGGTGGAGATGAATATGCTAAGACCTGCGAGGAGAGTTCAGGTTTTAAGCTTAATGGGCCTCCTTTACTTACACCTTCTGTTCAATTATGAGGCTTTTTGGTTTTAGAGGCCCATTCAAATTCTGTAATATGCGATAACGGTGGACGTGAGCATCTGGGAGGTTTATTATATTTAATTAAGGATAAGCAATTGAATGTGATATACTAACCAATTTTATAATTAGAGGTCGTATTCTACCTTTTCTCTTATTAATTGGTATTACTAACCAATTCGTGTCGGCAATCATATATTGTTAAGGCCAAGAAACAGCCAGTTATCAAAATCAAATTGATTTGGAATCATTAGTTTTCTTTCATTGACATTCAATGTAGAAGGCAAAATAAATAAATCAAAATGGTTTAAACCAACACGATCATATCTAAACCATTAAAAATTAAACAAACAAAAGCAAATCAATTAACCACTTTAAAGTTTAAACCAACGTAGACCGGACTCCCTTTCCTTTTTGTTAAATGGACCACGAATTTTATTGTTTTATCTTTCGTTTGTTAGTTTTTTTTTTTTTTTTGAGTTTATAGATTAGCAGAACCGTAATTACCAAGGTATCAAATGTGATGTTAAATATTTGTGTTGTAGCGCATACACTAAGACAATTAATTATGTCATTTTTAAATATTCGCCAACTGTATAAATTTGGGTTCTTTCATATATATCTTTTGCGACTGATGTATTTGCAGGATAATCTATTTGGTATAATTTTGATTATTTATTCTGGCAAATTTCAAACAAAGTAAATTTAAAGATTTTCTTATGGTTAATAGGGTATATTTGAAAACAAAAAAATAATCATTGATTTGTAGATATAAATAATATTCCACAAAATATTATTCTTCAGACAGAAGCATGTTACAAAAAATGGTCTTCTGCGAGAAGTGAAATTATGGATAATAGAAAACCATTGCAAGTCAATACACTCTTAAAATGGCTAGCACTTGCTTCCCCTTCTACAACAAATCCAAGTTTCACAGATTATAAATGTTTCGTCGACGGTTCTTGAAAGAATACAAATCTTCATTCATGTATGGGATATATTTGTTTCCCATACTCAGCAGAAGGTGAGTGTATCGAAGCCTTGGATGTACGCCGGAATCTCTCTGCTTTTCATTCATAAATTAAAGCGCTGCTTTAGACAATGGAATCACTCTTGTTTTTTTCAGACTACAAAGATGGAGATTGAGACGGATTGTGAGGACATATTAAAAATAATACATCAATGAGAAGCGTGGCCGACTTTTGTTCCATATCAAAAAAAAATTTAAGGATAACCTCTTTATTTCGTTATATCTCTTATAATGTAATCCAAAAAATTTTAAATCATAAAATTGACATTCTCGTTCGTTGTATTAGAGACTCAGCTAATAATTTTTTGTTATAATTTTGATAATTTTTGGAGGTTCTTTAATATAATCTATGTTGACAAATGATTTTGTTTCATAATTTTGTATTTTTTTCTGCTAGTTGTTTATTTCCATAATTGTATGTCAAATATTTGAAAAATAATACAACTTAATATTCATAAAAACAACAAAACTATAATGAATATTTGTTGTTGTATTCAGAATAGGTGCTACTGTCTATTTTTTTGCAACTAGTGAATGCTTTTCTAGAACAAGATCCCGACAATATTATTGTTTTAATTTGGATACAATGCATGTGTAGTTAAGGGACAAAATAGAGCTTAAACAAATATCTGAATCCTTGTTTATATATAAATTTGTTTTAATCATTTTAGTGAGCCCCTAATATATTAATTCTTGACTTTCTTATACGCTAGTAGGACAGCTTGATGTAAACCTAACAACTGAAAGACCATCACAAAAACTAATAAAACTACATATAATGTATGTTTAAAACCAGATAATAAAACTAAAGTTTTAAGAAGAAAAGAGAAAGAAAGAAGTAATATATACTTCATCTAAAATAATATAAACAAAAACCAACTAAACTCAATTGTTGGTTAGCTATTGGAGGCGGACACTAATCATGCAATTGTTTCTTATGCCTACTCTAAATTATAGCTCTACGTCTTTACAACAATCATATTTATTCTATTTTTTATATGTTAAAATTTAATTATTTGATGTGTCATCTGCCCTCGTGTATATGGTATCATGTTTCATTCAAAATTCGTCCATTTAACCAATTAATTATCCGCATATAATTTAGATAATAATCAGTCGAGTTAATTAATATTTAGACAATTATAAAAATTAGAATTTCAATCAATCTTTGTCTAATCTAAATAATCTATGTCTAGTCCGATTAATTTCTGCCAAATATAATTAATATTATATTAAAATAATTTATCAAAATTTTAACTAAAATTGTCTACTTAAAATAAAAAAAATTTTAACCAAAAACATTTAATTGTTTAGAATTTGATTTTTGATGTTAATTTCAGTGACATTTTATATTTTCATCAATACATTTTATAAATTTTTTCACTAAATTGTTGATTGATAGATTGAAAACATAAAACAAATTGAAAAACTAGTCTTTGATTGATCCATGTGTAATTTCTGATTAATTGATTAGGTGCTATCTCACTGCATGATTAGTATATAATATAATGTGTATTCCGGTTCATGTTCTTTTCGCAGTCGCTAGCGAGAACGACCAAATCATGTTCTTTTGGCAGTCGGTGAACCAGCGACTGATCGCAGCAACCTGTCGCCAGCGACCAGCGACTGCGTTTTTTAGTCGCTAGAAAATTTTGCGACTAATCGTTGAGATCAGTCGTTGAACCAGTGACTGCCAAAAAAATAACATAGCGACTGAAATTTTTTTTTCCAATTTTTCACCAATTATTTTTAAAATAAATAAAATAAAATATAAAAATATATAAAATAAATTAAAATTTTGTAGCTACCTATAAAATTTTATAAAAATCAATATATAATTTACATATATATAAACTAATAAATAAATAAAATTATAAAAATTTAATATATAATATAAATTTTTGTTGTTAATTTTTTACTATATTATATTCTTTATATTTTGTTTATATTTTAGTTTTTTAAAATTAATATATAATATAATTTTTTGTTCTATATTTTTTACTTTATTCTATTTTTCTTTTTGGCATCACTTTATTATAATTTAAAAATATTAGTAATATAATAATTGTATATCATATATGCAAATTATATACTAACAGATAATAAATTATTATATTTCATATATGAATGTATAATATTAATAAACTTTTATATAAATAAAATATTAAATATAACAAAAATATTAAATGATATACATATTTTTATATTTAAAAATTAAAATATTATATTTTACATTATTTTAAATTTTAACTTATATTTTATTTTTTTGCTAAGTTTCATTATTACAATTTTTTAAAATTTATTATTTAAATTTTTTTATTTTGATATTACATATTAATTTTTATTATAAATTAAAAATTATAAATTAAAAAATTAACAAATATTATAAGAAAGTTGTTAGTCGCTGGTCGCTAGCGACTGCAAAAAGAACAACACAGCGATTGGTCGCAGCGACTGATAAAAGAACATAAAACTGAAATAGTAATTGCTGTCGCTAGTCGCTGTCGCCAACAACCACAAAAAGAACAAGACCTTAATATATATATATATATATATATATTAGTAAAAAGATATTTAAATCTCAGCTTGAAAATGGAATAGTATACACCATTTTACTATACTATAAAGTTGGGAAGAAATTTTAAGTTGAAAACGACAAAAAATAGTAGTTTTATGCTTATGTTAAGTAAAAAATTAGTTGTTCTTATTGTCAAGGAATGAATAAAAAGAGTAGAGACAAAAAAAAGCAGTGTGTTATTCGAGTTTAAACTGTTCTCAAAATTGAATCATACTGTACATAGCATTTAAGAGGTTTTTTACATTTTTTTCATTGGCTCCCGGATGTAACCAAGTTTGAGACAAAAGTAAACACTACACCCGAACTCCAACCACTTCAGTATATAAAAAAAGTTAATACTTATATTAAATATTAAATGAGAAACTATATCGAAGGAAACGTAGAAGAAAATAATGGTCTAAGTAAATAAATAAAACAAAGAAATTAGAAAGAGAAAGAGAATAATTTGTGGAGGTGGAGACAGATGATGATGAAGGGATGTATGTCTCTTGGATTCCACGCAGTTAGACAAAAGCCATTACAGGTTGACTTTTGTCAAGCTCACGCAAACTCTAACATTATTACTCCTTTCTCTTTTTCCTTTTTGATTACTTAATTATCTCTATTATTTCTTTGATTTAATTTATCTTTGTTATTATGAGGGTTAGTAGTGTCTTCACAGCAACTCATTCGAGACGACAAACATTTATATGAAAATAGGTTAATTTGAATGCCTTTTTTGGATAATTTAATTTGTTCTCAGTTGCATGCAGATTGAAAATCAACTAAAACTTGTAACTTACACGACTAATAAATTAATATCTTTACGGAATTCACAATATAACATGGACCCACGTACGTATCTTCAGAATTTCTAATTATTTTTGTCAAAATATATATATATATTATATATATATATATATATATATATATATGTCGTCTTCTTCTTATTTTAAAGAATAAAACCCAAGCTACTGATTTTGCAGCCGG
>JAKUCM010003082.1:0-23017 GCA_023374145.1 Lepidium sativum
TAAGTTTACTGTAAGTGACCTTTTATACATATAGGTTTTATTACTTTCCTAGAATCTATTATTTTCTTTCTTGAGAAAAAAAAAAATAGCAAACAACTCTTGGATCTTTTCTTCTTTGCTTTTGAGCATATGGTCAATACAAAAATTCATCCCGATTGCAGAACAAAATGTGGAAACATAACGATCGACTACCCGTTTAGCACTACTGCAGACTGTTATTATGAAGATGAGGACAACTTTAATTTTTTCTGTAATGAGAGAGAGGGTTTCTTTTTGGCAACTTAAAAATGATCAGTATTTTTCAAAGAAGCGAATTACGAACGTTGGTTTCAATTTCTTAGCTACAATGGATCCAAATCAGCCAAAGAATTTTTGATGCATAAGTTTTCTCTATCTTCTCACAACAAATTTATTTTATTGGGAAATATAAAAACTAAATTTTGAGATGAAAATAAATTTGGCAGGAAAAAAAAATCATAAATTTTTTTTTCTTGAAAAATTAATAATCTAAAAGTATTTAAGTAATTTGTCAATAATGAAGGGCATATTCTAAATATGTTCAAAAATAAAGACAATGTTGAAAATGTTTTGAATGACACTTTTGTAATTCTCCCAATATAAATTATATATGTTTCATTTTTGTCTGTTTCATCTACGTTTTTTTTTTTCATCTTAAGTTTTTTCGAATATGAATCATCTATGTTTGAAAATTTACTAGTGGTTGATATTGATCATTATAACATAATCTAGAAGGGTTAGTTATGTTTAGCAGATTATTTTTGTACTTTCAAAATTATACATTAATAAATAAATAAATGTTTCGTAGAAAAAGAAATACTCTAAATTTGCACATGATTGTGAAATGAACTTTTACTTCCTTGATGGTTGAATATAATTTTTGAAACTATCTTTACTATTATTCATACATTTTCACTATAAATATATGGTAATTAAAATTTTTTTCCTATGAAGGGCATATTCTAAATATGTTGAAAAAATAAAGACAATGTTGAAAATATTTTGAATGACACTTTTGTAATTCTCCCAATTGAAATTATATATGTTTTTTTTTGTTCGTTTCATCTACGTTTTGTTTTTTGTTTTGTTTTTCATCCTAAGTTTTTTTGAATATGAATCATCTATGTCGGAAAATTTTCTAGTGGTTGATATTGATCATTATAACATAATCTAGTAGGGTTCGTTATGTTTAGCAGATTGTTCTTTTACTTTTAAAATTATACATCAATAAATAAATAAATGTTTCGTAGAAAAAGAAATACTTTAAATTTTCACATGATTGTGAAATGATTTTATCCTTGATGGTTGAATATAATTTTTGCTTTGTTTTGATAAAACAATAAAGAATATAATTGGTCACTTCTATGTGTTTGAGGTTTGTCTATTCTTTATGAGATTATAAGTCTATTTGTTGTGTGGGTAATCAATAATTTATTTAATTCTCTAATCTAATACAACAAGTTGACCATAAAAATCAATATTGATATCCTTTTTAATTGATATATCAAAATTCATTATATATAATATAAAAATGATTTTAAATTCTGCACAATACTAAATGATCTTAAATTTTCCACAATTTGCACATTACATGTTAAAACATTGATGTGGAATCAACTGACTTTAGTGTAAGAGACTTTTATACATATAGATTTTGTTACTTTCCTAGAATCTATTATTTTCTTTCTTGAAAAAAAGAGAGAAATGGTAAACACTTTGCTGCTGTTGAATATTTTCTTCTTTGCTTTTGTGCATATGTTCAATGTACAAATCTATCTCGATTGCAAAACGAAGTGTGGAAACATATCAGTCGACTATCTGTTTAGCACTATTGCAGAATGTTCCTATGAAGACGAGAGAACTTTAATCTGTTATGTAACGAGACAAAGGGTCTCTTTTTGGCGATTTAAAAATGATCAGCATTTTTCAAAGAGGCAAGCTATAAAACATTGGTTTCAATTTCCTACAACTGCTACAATGGATCCAAATCAACCAAATAATTTTGGATGCATAATTTTTCTCTATCTCTCACAACAAGTTTACTTTAGTAGGAAATATGAAAACTAAATTTTAAGATGAAAAATAAAATTTGAATAAGAGTAAGTTATTGATCAGTTTAACAAATTATTTCCTTTGAATGTTTTCTGCTCCATAGTTCTCTTTAACAATATTTTTTTTTGAACAGCTGGTAAAGATGAAGCTAATCAGTTTATCATACGTTTGGCCAACCTCTTTATTCGTCAGAATGTACACAACCCTGCAGTGTTGATTTTGATTACCCATGACTGTGGTTTCACACCGGCGTTGCATAGTCCAAGAGCCGCCAAGTTTGCTACGTATGTCTTTGGAAGAAAAGGTAAAGATGGTGTAGCTCAAAGACTGAAGAATACTGCTCATAAGGTTCAATGTTGGATAGATATTGCAAAAGGTGTTTAAAATCCTCAGCTTCTAAGTGAGAAAAAGGAAGGAGCAGGTGGTTCACCTCCCTCTAGTTGTGGTGGTGGAGCAAGAGGTGGTGGAGCAGGAGGTGGTGGATATGGTGGAGGAGGTGGAGGAGCTAGTGGAGTAGGGAATTTGGTTTCTGTTTAAGAGATTTTTTATTGATGGGTCATGGATTTTATGACTCTTAACTATTTTGGATTTTACGGCTCTAATTGTTGCTTATTGCTACTTTAACTATTTTGTGGATCTTAAATCTTTTCTTCTTTTCTTTTGGGCATATGGTCAACAGAAAAATCTATCCCGATTGCAAAACGAAGTGTGGAAACATAACAGTCGACTACCCGTTTAGTACTACTGCATATTGTTCCGATGAAGACGAGGGCAAATTTAATATGTTTTTGTAATGAGACAGAGGGTTCTTTTTTTGGCGACTTAAAATTTATCAGAATTTTTTAAGGAAACGAGCTACGAATGTTTGTTCCAATTTCCTACAACTGCTACAATGGATTCAAGTCAACTAAATAATTTTGGATGCAGAGTTTCTCTCTATCTTTCACAACAAGTTTACTTTAGTGGAAAATGTGAAAGCTAAATTTTGAGATGAAAAATATAAGTTGGCGGGAAAAAAAGAATATGTTCCTAAAAGAATTGCACACAAAGTTCTAGCAAACTTCTCTCCTACTTGTGTGCGTGTGGACTATCAATAGAGGTGCTACACTTGGAGCACATGCTGATCTCATACCTGATCTTATATCCGCTGCACTAACCAAACTTCGGGTATAATTGAATTCTCTATTTATCAGATTCAATTAAGTTAATACAAGACCTAGGGCTTAAGGTTTTGCTAGATTAGTCAATTGATAATTGTCGAATTGCTTTAAAACCTAACAGTGGTATCAGAGCTAGGTTGTATTCTTATTAAAATCTGATGTTTACATGCTTGATTGATTGATTAAATTTTTGTTTTAATTGAATAGAATTGCATGATTAGGGTTTTGATGAAATCGAAAAATCAGAGTTGATTTTATTATTGCTGAAATCAAAAATTTGAGTAGGTTGTAATCTTAATGAAATCTGATGTTTTCATGTTTGGTTGATTGATTAAAAGTTTGTTTTAATTAAATTAGAATTGCATGATTAGGGTTTCATTGAAACCGAAAATTAGGTTTCATTGAAATCGAAAATTAGGGTTTTGTTGAAATCGAAAAATTAGAGCTGGTTGTAACCTTAATGAAATCTGATGTTTTCATGCTTGATTGATTGATTAAAAGTTTGTTTTAATTGAATTAGAATTGCATGATTATGGTTTCATTGAAATCGAAAAATTAGGGCTTCATTGAAATCGAAAAATTAGGGTTTCATTGAAAAAAAAAATTGGGGTTTATGGTTTCACGGTTCTGATGTGATAAACCGAAATAAAATATAACATAATTTAAGATAGCCCTGAATGATCCGGTTTAATAAGATTAGACCGAATCTGGTTTTCTCGCAATCGGTTTAAGAAAAATTATACCAAGTTAGAGAAAAACGAGCAGGTGCCAACCGGCACACGGTCATGATTAAAAAAAAACATAAATAAAATTTTAAAGCCTTTAATTTGATTTTTTTGGTTTTTAAAGTCTCTTTTTAACCCTCTTGAGTGCATATATGATATACATTCAAGTTAAAATTTAGTTCCTCAAACAAATATCAAGAAATTGATGTCTTTCCACATCACGTCAACTGTCAAGACTCGTTTCATCGTATGGTGGGCTAACTCGGGTTAGGTACCTACTTTGACATGGGTGAGGCATATGGTAACCATTACCATATGATTATGAGATTGGTTTACTTGACTGAGCTATCAAGACCGTCTTGAGCTTTTAGACATCGGAGTGATTTTGGCATATGAGATGTCAAATCACGACCAGGAGTTATATATGTGATATAACTAACAAATAAGTTGCTTACCTAAATAACTAAGGTATGGGCGATGAGCTCAGCTCACTCATATTTTTCTAAAATATGGATCTCGGGATCATTGTATTCAATCGAGGAACTATTGATTTAACACAATGTGAGTTTTCTTAGATATGTTAAGATTTCTCAACACTTGAACCATCATAACTAAAACTTCTTACCTCTCTTAATTTCAGCTATGGCAAATAACAACAACCATAACCACAACTCATTATCCCTTCGATCTGTCCTTGAGAAGGACAAGTTGAATGGGAAGAATTTCCTGAGTTGGTACCGTAACCTGAGAGTTGTTCTTAGGCAGGAGAAGAAATACTATGTTTTGGAACAAGTCTTGCCTCCTAGACCGGCTGCCAATGCCACTGTTGCAGCTAGGAATGCTTGGGATAATCATTCTAATGATGTGATAGATGTGCAATGCTTGATGCTTGTGACCATGATCTCGGAACTGCAGGTGCAGTACGAGAATGTGGGGTCGCCCATCGAGATCGTGACTGGCCTGAAGGGAATGTTTCAGGAACATGCACGATATGAGAGATACCAAATGGTGAAATCTCTCATCGAATGCAAATTATCGAAGGATGGTTCGGTGAGTAGTCATGTCATGAAAATGATGGGTTATATTGATAATCTGGCTAAATAGACTGTCCTCTTAGCCAAGAGTTGGCTACAGACATCATACTTCAGTCGATGCCGTCTTGTTATCATCAGTTTGTATTGAAGTACAATAAGAACATCATGACGAAGACGTTGACTGAGCTGCATGGAATGCTCAAGACAGCAGAGCCGAATGTCAAGAAGGGCGCCCCACCTGTACTCTTAGTGCAAAGGGGTAAATCATTTAAGAAACGTGGGAAGGACAAGGGTAAGGGAAAGGCTAAAGCTGACCCGGTTGTGAACCAGGAGCTGGCCTCATCCATACCAAGAACCAGGCCCGACCCATCTAAAATGGACGTTTACAATTACTGTAACGAGTAAGGGCATTGGAAAAGAAACTGCAAGAAATATTTGGAAGATTACAAGAAGATGAAGAAGCAGTATGACGCTCCTTCAGGTATTTTTGTTATCGAAGTAAATGTTGCTTCAACAAGTTCTACTTTATGGGTACTTGATATCGGCTGTGGTGCTCATATTTGTACTAATATGTAGGGCCTAAGCAACAGTAGAAGCTTGGAGAAGGGGCAAGTGGACTTACGAGTATGAAATGGAGCAAGAGTTGATGCATTAGCGGTATGAACATATAATTTGTCTCTTCCATCTGGTTTAGTTTTGGTTTTAGAAAATTGCTACTATGTACCTGCTATAAGCAGAAACATTGTTTCTGTTTCGGTTTTGGATACTGAAGGTTTTTCAATTTCGATTAAAAACAAATGTTGTTCTTTAACTCAAGATGACTTATTTTATAGTAGAACCCCATTATCGAATGGGCTTTATATTCCTGACCAATCTACACCTATATATAACATTAATATGAAACGCTTCAAAGTAAATGATTCGAACCCGAGTTTTCTTTGACATTGTCGTTTAGGGCATATAAACGAGAAATGCATCCAAGAACTTCATCATGATGGGCTTTTGGACTCATTTGATTATGAATCATTTGAGAAATGTGAATCTTGTTTATTGGGCAAAATGACAAAGGCTCCCTTCAACAAAGTCATTGAAAGGGCCAGTGACTTATTGGGCCTTATACATACCAATGTATGCGGTCTGACGAGCCTAAGTGCCAGAGGAAATTTCAAATACTTCATTACATTTAACGATGACTTCAGTAGATACAGTTATGTCTACTTAAGAAGACACAAATCAAAATCTTTTGAAAAGTTCAAAGAGTTCCAAAATGAAGTACATAATCAACTTGGCAAGAGTATTAAGGTTCTTTGATATGATCGAGGAGGTGAATACTTAAGTCAAGAGTTCATCGACCATATGAGAGATTGTGGAATTATTTCGCAACTCACTCCTCCCGAAACACCACAATGAAATGGTGTGTCTGAGAGGAGGAATAGAACATTACTTGACATGGTTCGATCAATGATGAGTTACACTGATCTTCCGTTATCTTTTTGGGGATATGCTCTAGAAACTTCTGCGTTTACGCTGAATAGAGTGCCATCAAAATCAGTGGCAAAGATACCATATGAGATGTGGACGAGAAAAATTCCCAATCTGTCTTTCGTGAAGATTTGGAGATGCGAGGTTTATGTGAAACGATTAATATCCGATAAACTTGCACTGAAATCAGATAAATGCTTCTTTGTTTGTTATCCGAAGGAAACCAAGGCGTACTATTTCTACAACCAAACCGAGAACAAAGTGTTTGTTGCTCGACATGGTGTTTTTCTTGAGAGAGAGAGTTTCTTTCTAAGAAAAATAGTGGGAGTAAAGTACAACTCGAAGAAATTCGAGAGCTAGAGGAAGCTGCTCAATCCGTACAGGAAGAGCAGCAGTTAGACTCGCAAGATTTTGTCGAATCAACACTTGTAGAACATAAAGTTTGCAGATCTGGTAGAATCCATCATGAACCCGAGAGATATCTGGGATTCCTCGTGACTGAAGGACAGGATTCGTTGATCGTTGACAATGATGAACCTACAAACTTCAAAGAAGCAATGATGGGCCCTGACTTCGAAAAGTGGTTAAAAGCCACACAATCCGAAATGGGATCCATGTCAAAAAACCAAGTTTGGTCGTTGATCGATTTACCTCATGGTGCGAAACCAATCGAGTGTAAATGGGTTTTCAAGAAGAAAATTGATGTGGATGGTAACATACAGATTTATAAAGCTAGACTGGTAGCTAAGGGTTTCAAACAAGTCTACGGTGTTGACTATGATGAAACCTACTCTCCAGTAGCTATGCTTAAGTCTATTCGGATTCTTCTAGCGACTGCTGCTCATTATGATTATGAGATTTGGCAGATGGACGTCAAAACCGCGTTCCTTAATGGTATTCTGGAAGAGGATGTGTATATGACACAACCGAGGGTTTTGTTGATCCTAAAACTGTTGGGAAAGTGTGCAAACTTCACAAATCCATTTATGGGTTAAAGCAAGCATCACGAAGTTGGAATCTTTGTTTCGATGAAGTAGTCAAAGAATTTGGCTTCATCAGGAACGAAGAAGAAAGATGCGTATACAAGAAGTTTAGTGGGAGCGCAATTGCGTTTCTTGTGCTGTACATGGATGATATCTTACTTATCGGAAATGACATTCTGTTGCTGAAGTCCGTTAAGGCTTGGCTCGGAAAATGTTTCTTGATGAAGGACATGGGGGAAGCCACCTATATCCTTGGAATCAGGATCTATCGAGATAGACCTAAAAGGCTGATCAGATTGTGTCAAGACATTTATATAGATAAGGTTTTGAGCAGATTCAATATGCATGATTCCAAGAAGGGCTTCTTACCAATGTCTCATGGCATGGTTCTAAGCAAGACGGGGTGTCCCAAGACATCTGCTGAGAGAGAACACATGAGTAGGATTCCCTATGCTTCCGGAATAGGATCCATCATGTACATTATGATTTGTACTCGTCCAGACGTTGCTTGTGCATTAAGTATGACAAGAAGGTATCAATCAAATCCAGGTAAGACTCATTGGACTGCCGTTAAGAACATCCTGAAATATTTGAGGAATACTAAGGATATGTTCTTGGTGTACAGAGAAAGTGAGGAGTTGGTTATTAGTGGATTCACGGATGCAAGCTTTCAGACGGATAAGGATGATTTCCGATCTCAGTCTAGTTACGTGTTCTGTCTGAATGGCGGTGCAGTTAGTTGGAAGAATTTCAAGCAGAGCACCGTAGCTGACTCCACTACTGAAGATGAATACATCGCTGCATCTGAAGCTACGAAGGAAGCTGTTTTGATAAAGAAGTTCATCTCTGAACTTGGTGTGATTCCGAGTATTGCTGAGTCGGTGGCTCTGTATTGTGACAACAATGGAGCCATTTCACATGCAAAAGAGCCCAGATCGCACCAGAGATCCAAGCATATAGAGAGGAGATATCATCTGATTAGAGATATCGTTGAAAGAGGAGATGTGAAGATCAGCCGAGTTTCAAGCGAAGAGAACGTCGCTGATCCTTTGATGAAAGTACTTTCACGGACTAAGCATGATTAACATGCCAATGACATAGGCCTTAGGTATCTTAAGATATAATCTTAGTTCCAGTGGGATACTAATTACGAGATAGACTAGTATGTGAGGTGACTGATGACTAAGTTTCATGGAGTCATTGATAATAAGTATCAAGTCAATCACATAGATGTGTGTCACATGAACATAGCATCGGAAATGACCCGCTATGAGAACTCTACGAGATCATATAATGAGTGTCATAAGAGATTCTCATACGACTATAGAGCAGAGTCCTTAGACCTGAGTTTATGTTGTTTTCTTGCACATGAATTGGTATGTTTTGAAAATTTCAAACGCTAACCGTAACTGGTGGTTATAAAGGAATTCGTCGGATAGATCATGAAATGTGAGAAAGGAACAGAGGATGGAACAAGATGGAATGTGTCCCTCCTATATACGGGAGAAATATATCTCTGGGCCCTTCAAAAGATTTGATACTGTAAAATGCATGGTCGTGCTCAAACAAGGTGAAAGACGTTTGTTTGCTCTATCAGTACAAATTCAAGTTCGATGAACATTGATATGGCTCATTAAAATAAGGATGACATGAACTCTTGCCTTAGAGCAGATAGAGATATGAAGACAAAGAAATTTTTGGAATATATGATTCCACTACAAGTGGGAGATTGTTGGGAATGTCCTACAATCATTTGTACTTACTCGTGTGGTTGGTTCTAACATCGAGATTAGACAAAGTCATATGGTACTAGGGGTTGTAATGGCTTGCTAGAGTCCACTTATAATCTGTGAGTTGAGACACTCACTACTAGTACTGTATGATCATATTGGGTCACACACCTAAGCAAATGGAGACAATTCAATAGGGAATGACCATTATAGGAATGATTCATGACTTGAGTATAATAATACATGGTTTCGGATCAGAACATGTGTTTTAGGTCATACCTAAATTAATCCTAATTCAACTAGGATTTATGGCCTCTTAGCCCATACACATCTACTTTTTAATACTATCTTAAGCTGCCACATCATCTAAAATCTTTTAAAATTTTGCCATGTCGCTATTTCAATTTGTTTTCTAAAATTAAAATGTAAATGACACATCTCCACTAAATCATATCAGAAGGATGGATGGTTTCCATTATTGTTTAAACTTATCAACAAATATAAGAAAAACATATATATACAATTAAATTTTTATAAATTAATAATACTGAAAAGTACACTATAATAATTTTTTTAAATTAATTTATTGATATATTAAATGAATCAAAAATTTAGTTCAAAACCATAAAATATTATTTTATAGAAGTTTTTAGTGTATATTAATTTATTGAGTATTAATTTAAAAAGTTAATATTGCTTTAACCATTCAGCCATGAATGCAAAGAGAGCGAGTGAACTAGGTTTTGGTATTCCTTCTCGAGCTTCAATTTCTTCCGTTATAGGAGATTCGAGAAAAGATGGAATAGGAAGACGTGTTTCCAGATATATAATTTTTATGAGGTATTTTTGGAAGAAAAAATTAACATAATTATCTTGTACAAATTCGTGTGATTTTAATCTATGATATAGTAACTGATACGCTTTATTCAGAGTAGTAGATTTACTCAGATACGCTTTTAAAACTGATAGAAAAATGAGATACAATGGCTCTAGAGAACTTGGAAAGTTTGGACTGAAGGATCCTTTGAAAGCAATTAAAGGTCCCGAGTTACAAAAGTATACATATGTTTACATGGGTGCAACAACTAAATTGAGTATTACTTTGTGGTAATTTCAAAACATCGATCTCACTATTTTTCTAACATGTGAGGACATATGTGCTAACTATTTTATTATTTTATTATTGTAATTTGTGTATATAATTATATTTATCACGTGATTTATGCCTACATTAACAATTACAATTTTTTATATGTTTTTTTAGTAAGCATCATATTCACAGATTTCACTTTTGAAATGTTCAAATCTTTTTTTTGGCAAATCTTCAAATTATTTTTCTCTAATTTTAGACTACAATTACAGTAATATGAGCAACAATAATATACAATCAGTAATTAGTCTTAGAAGTACCTAGTTTACGAATAACTAGATGTTGTTCGTGCACGGATACTTTTGCAAAAGTAAGAATATTTATAATTATAACTTATATTCATATATGGTTTGATTTGTATATAAAAATTTATATTAATTTTATTTATGTATTAATATATTAAAATCAATTTATAATTTATTTTATATTATATAATAGATGATGAAATATAATTATTGACATGTATTTATTTAGCTTTTGACACATTATAATATATATCTATATATATTGTATTCACGATCATTAAATCTTTTTAAATTTATTTATATTGTAAAATATTGTTTTTGAAATGTTAATTTTAATTTGTTTTGAATGTTAGTGGATTAATAGAATTTATTACATGATCATATTATTTTTGAATTTATATGAATTTAAAATTTAAATCTATTTCATGAAATTTATAAAATATTTCTATATCTCTATATGGATTTTAGAGTAGTGATAATATTTGAAAAGTTGTATAGCATAGATACTATATGTTTTATATATATATTTAGTTATATCAAGATTGTCAATGCAGAATAGTCAATTGAACAATTAAGGTAGTGAGTATTAGTAAAATTAATGATAAACCTATTTGAGGATGAAAGCACTGAATAATTATTTTGAGTTGTACATTATTGTAATACAGAAACTCTACATGAAACTAACCGCAAACACGTATTGAAAGTGAATGCTAACGAAGAAGCCTGTAAATGTTTTGTTCGTAAAAAGTGAAACCTTCGAGAAAAGGATCTTTTGCTGAGTCTGGAGTCAAGAGTTGCTTTTGCTACTCCAGGTACAGTTACATACGCTTCTCTAAATAAAGTAAACCCCATCATCATTGACTTTGTTTCTTGAAGCTCAGATCTACATCTTCATTCCTCTGTACCAAACAAACATTGAAACACTTGTGACTTTGAGAAAAACTTTTCTATCTTGTAGGATTCGGTTTGGAACTTACCGATTCCTCAACTTCTTTCGCTTTATCTTCATTGAACCCGAGCTTTTCCAATATCTGGCGGCCTGCTGAATCCTTTTGAGACCAGATCCCCAGAAGCAAGTAGGCCGTGGTTAGTTCCCCATCCACACCTGTGAACAAACAGATACAGTTGGGTATAATATAATGGATGGGAAACAACAAGGATAGACGAATATTAAGAAGGTGTTGTTTATGCATACCAGATTTTGTCTTCTCATCAATGGCCCAGGCAATGGCCTTTTGAGCCGGTTCAGTAAGAGGAGGATGCTCTGGGCTGAAAAAGTACATGTCTGATTTCCCCAGCAGGCTTATGGTCTCATCTCGCACCTTAAAAAGGGTGACTCCATTCCCCCTTAAAAATTTAGCAGCCGTGCTAGTGCCTGAAAATGAAAACCAACTATAACAAGATTAACACTCAATATAATACACAATCCGAAACAGTTTACCATCATTGCCTTTTGAATAGCAGAAAGGTCACCGGAATATAACAACCAAAAACTAAAACTTTATATCTGATGATTCCATTTCTACCCTCTTGTTTGTTTTCCAACAAGATCAAACAGCATAAAAATTCTACAACTGAATATTAAATTTCAGTCTTTCTATGGTTAAGAGACAAGAGGATAGAAGTAAGACCCTCATATTGCATGTATTTTGTTTTAAAGGAACATACACAGCCAAAGATTATAAGCATTAGCTGATATAGATTTCACAGAACTAGATGTAAGGCTTCTTGGTCTCTAGTTTATACTTCCAACAGTTAGATTACTCAACTCCTCTATCAACCAACATACGACAGTTTCATAATTGAACATACAGCTTTAATGATTAAGTAACTCAAAGACCGAAGCAAAATCTCATCATATAGAAACCTTGCTTATAAATATGCTTCGGTTCAGATGAGCTAAAGCGAAAACACAATCGAAGCAATCTCACCAGCATTATTGTAAACGATATTCTTCTTGAAAGGTTTCTACACGCGGTAAACGCAATGCCGAAGCAAATACAGGTCTCAGAATCACAAACCTTCGACTAAAATACCCATGAGAATGGCTTCGGTTCCAGTGCTTGGATACTTGAGCTTCCTAGCCTCTAATTCGCCCATTGCAAGTGACTTTATCGCTCTCGCCGACCATCTAAAATCAAACGTATAAACTTCTCAAACAATTTAAAAAAAAACCTCAACTTTCTAAACATTGAAGCTCTATAATTTACAAACTGGATACGTAATTTCTCGTGAGACTCACTTTGGGAGCTTATCTGAAGAACCATTTTCCGGTTGCCTGAAAAATCAAACCTTGCAATCCTAAGCTTTTATGTCCGTAGTTAAAAGAAAAACCCAGAACATATAAAGCTGTAAAAAGATTTAAAATCAAAATCTTACGAAGTAGGGACGTTTAAGACCGTACTGGCGGAGGTCAAGCACCGGTGCTTGTGGACGAAGCAGCGGGGTGACGATTGTGTAACTAGAAGCTTCTTACCTAACAGAGAAGAAGTAAGAGGAATCGAAGAAGCAGAAGAGGAAGATCCATTATGTCTCGAAACAAAACTCCGAGGATTAGAGAGCGTCAAAGGGATAAACGAGAGCGTGTACGATGCCATTTTCACTTGAGGAATCAAAGTTTTGGTCTTTGGGTGAGAGTCCGATAGGCGATTATCACTCAGACAATTATGTTTTGCAAATAAGCCCCTAAATTTCATATGTTATAACATTTCGACTAGGTATAAATAAACCTCAACTATAACTCCAAAATCATAACAGTACAAGAAAAAAGAACAAAAAGGTAACTTCAATCTCTACATTCAAATAAATGGGCTTCATTGAATAGAGATTGATAATTTAAGAAAGGCCCAAATAACCGAGAACAGTTCGAATTGGACAATTGTCGAAATCTCAGGAAAACGTACAATTTCGATATAAAGTGGTTGTAAAACCCTAATCAAGGGTTTTACTCTTTAGAACGAAGTTGCAGCTCCAATTCAGACGTTTAGCCGAACATGGGTTTCTGGGGTTAGTTTCTGTTCGATTGTTTGCCTAAGCTCATCGTCCTTTGTTTGATTTTGTTTTTCATTGTGTTTTATGGTTTACCTATGTCTTTGATATATGGTTTCTCATTGTTTTTCTCTGACATTTGCAGGTATTGAAGTGAAACCTGGGATACCTCAACCGTATAATCCGCAAAATGAAGCAGGGAAGCTTCACGTGACTCAGGTATAATCTTGTTTTTGTACCATGAAATCGCGAAGCTAATACTTGTTTGTTAGGAAAGTGATTGTAATATGTTGATGCATCTATGTTACTGCTACTAGGCAACTCTAGGCGCAGGTTTGGCAAAAGAGAAGAGTGTCATTCAATGTACAATAGGAGACGGGAACCCAATTTACTTGTGCTCATTGTTGCCAAACAAAATTGAGTGTTGCCCTCTGAATCTTGAGTTTGACGATGATGATGAGTCTGTTCAATTCTCTGTGACTGGAGATAGAAGCATCCATCTATCTGGATTCTTGGAGACTTATGAGGAGGAATATGAGCAGGATGAAGATGATTCTTCGTATCCTTCCATTAGCAAATTACTTTTTTCTTATAAAAAAATTTCATTCCAACTGCTTAATATCTTAAAGTTTTCATTGCGACAATGTTAGAGATGGTATTGATATTGGTGAATCTGGTTCAGAGGAGTCGTCTGACTATGACAGTGAAGAGGATCACATGGATGAACTCGAGGACTTCCTTGATAGCAATCTTGAAATGTACCGGAAATCGTCTGTCCCAAAAAGCGGAGGTACCTTCTTTCTTATAGAGAGGTTAATCAGATGTGTAGTGCGTAGTTTAAAATAGCATCTTAGTACTTCCAGTTTACCTAAGTGTGATTGCCTTTTCTCTTTACTCTTCACTCTTTTCCTTTACGGCTACAAGATTTCCAAAAGATGTTGATAAAGATGATGTAGCTTTCAATCATATATCGGTAAATGTAAACTTGTGTACAAGTGTTGCTACTAAGGGCAGATCCTCCTGTGCTATGTTTATGGTTATACAAATGATGCATGATTTGTTATTGTTCCTAGTGCTGTTAAATAAAAACCTGGATGTTGTTTTTGCTAGTTGTAATTGAGGAGATAGAGGATGAAGATAAACCTGCCAGAGATAATAAGACAAAACGACCCAAAAAGAAGGGTCAGGGTGGCGATGATGAAAATGCTAAGAAACAAATCATTGGCAGAGAAAGTTCTCATGTCCCAGTTCTTGAAAGTGAAGATGAAGATGAAGATGGTTTACCTATTCCCAAAGAAAAAGCACCTGAACCAGAGAATAAGTCAGGTGAGAAGATGGACTTAGATAATGATGAACAAGGTAGCAACAAAAAACGGAAGGCCAAGGCTCCTGAGCAAGATAGTGTACAAGACAGGTACTGTTCTCTTTGTTCCGATTGATGCTAAGGACATAGTGAACAATTATTGTAGAAATATGAAGTTGTTTCTTTAATCTTTTCCAGTGCAAACAAGAGTAAAAAGAAGAAAGATCTGAAAGGAAAGAAGAAAGGGAAAATGCTTGAATGAGGAAGCTGATGGCCAAGTGCAGACGGGAAATGTGCTGAAAAAGCAGGGAAACTAACCATATTTCTTCAAACACAAAGCCTCAAACTGCAACTGTAAACAATGCCATGTGAGAACTCTTCTTTGTTCTTGCTATGAAAACGTTTTTTTTTGGATACAATACAAAGTAAACATTCATATCATTTTTAGATATGAATGATTAGTCGAGATTATTTCACAAGTAAAGAAGGCTTTGTGAGTATACAATGATTCTTTCAAACCCTAATCATCTAACAAATTTTTTCCTTTTGTGGTATTAATGCAGGAGTGAAAACGCCAAGACCCCAGATCAATCTTCTAAGAAGAAAAATAAAAATAAGAAAAAGAACTCAGATGAAGCAGCCACAGTGGAGAGTAAAACCAGTTCTAGTGGTATTGAAAAGCAAGTCGAATTGGATTCCAAGTCTTCTCAAGTACGGACATACCCAAATGGGGCTCATTGTTGAAGAAATAAGCATGGGAAAGCCAACGGCAAGAAAGCTGCTCCTGGAAAACAGGTATGTGTACTTATAGTCATTAATTGCATACATGATATCATTAAATTACTGCCATGGCATATACATTATGCAACAAGGTGATAGTGTGTTAAGAATCTGGGAATTTAAATAATAGACATTGGATAAGTATTGAATAAAATTATACCTTATTGACTTAAAAGCATCAAAGTATCCACACTGGATAAGAAGTAAACAAATCGATGCCTAATACGACCTAAGAGTTTCCAAACCCTTAATGATGTGAACTCTAGCTAATTGTCTTTGTGATATTGACTTGGACCGAAATCCTATTAAGAGTGCGAGTGCGACAATGTATTTTTTGTGTGTTCTCTCGAATATTTTGGAGCACTCATTCTATTATCTCTGAGTGCAGGTTGCTGTCCGCTATATTGGTAAGCTCCAGAAGAACGGGAAGATTTTCGATTCCAACATTGGAAAATCACCGTTTAAGTTCCGTCTAGGTTGGTTGGTGTTCGAAGTAGTTGCAAAGTAAGAGATTTGGAAGTCTGTAACTGGTACCTGATACTTATGTGGTTGTTGTGACATGCAGGTGTTGGACAAGTCATTAAGGGATGGGATGTTGCGTTAATGGTAACCCAATTTCCACTTGATTTTCTTCACATATTTCAAATGTGCGTCATTTTGTTTGATCTTAAAGTTTCTTGACTTTCACAGGCATGCGTGTTGGTGACAAAAGAAAGCTTACAATTCCTCCATCAATGGGGTAAAACTCCTCTGCAAATCGTTCTGACTTATCTTGTTTTCGTTTTTTCCTTGTTGATTATGGTATTTGGTGTTAATATGGGATAATGTTGTTGTGTGGCTCGCAGGTATGGTTCAAAAGGTGCTGGTGGCCAGATTCCACCTAACGCTTGGCTGACGTTTGATGTCGAACTAATTAATGTTCAGTAAAACTGCCTTAGTTCTTAAAAACCCGTTCAAAGATTGAATTTCTGATGTTTACTTTTTAGCTGCTAAAATATTATGTTGTGGAAACCTTTCAAGAATTGAAACTCTTCTCTTTCAAAAATGATTTGTGTTTCCCGTAAGGGTTATAACATTGGTACTTGCAAGCTTTATTTACTCCTCCATACTAATCGTTCTCCATATACCAATAAATACTTAACAAAACTAAATTCTTATATCTGAATATAAGGCCATGAATGTTCAGCATGCTTCATTTAGCTCTATTTTTCTATATGTTAAGTCATGGATATTAAGCATCAATATTTCAGCTTCATTTTAGCTTTATTTTTATGTGTTAAGTCACTATTACGTGGTTGTGTTACTGTGTGTAATGTGTTTATTACTTTCAACTTTACTTCACGTAATTGTGTGTTTTTATTTCATGTAATTGTGTCTTAAGTGCTTGTGTCAGTTTTATGTATATAGGTATCTTTTATGTGTAAAGTGTTTGTTGCTTTCAATTTCATTTTATGTGGTTGTATACTTATTTTCATTTTTATGTGGTTGTATGTTAAGTATTGAGAAAAATGTCAATTTAACTAAATGGTTGATTTAACCTTGACTTTATACGTTGTTAATTAATTTTTTAAAAAACCTTCAACTTCAGTCAATTGAACATTTTGTGAATTTCAAATTAAATTTACTTTAAATCGAAAACTAAATTAGGTTTTCAAAATTCGATTCATTTCTTATCTTCGTTTTGTAGAATCTTTAAGTTGATTTGCTCTTATCTTTCAAGAATAAACTCAAATTTGTCGGTTTAAAATACTGTTTTCGATACTTTTAAATGATGAATTTGAGCTTATTTTTGAAAAAAACAGGCAAATCAAACTTAGAGGTTCTTCAAATCAAAGATAAAAAGTGAATCAAACTTTCAAAATCGAATTTGGCTTTCGATTTGAGATTTTGTCGATTTGTCGATTTTGCGAATTTCAGAGTCAATTTCGATTTGAGAATCGTGAAGATTCAACTGACCGAATCAACGTAAAGTTAAGGGTTTTTTTCCAAAGTTCAATGTTAAATCAACCATTTTCAGTAGATATAACGTTAAATCGACATATTCCCCATTTGTCATTATCAGCTTTTTTTTGTAGTCACAATAAAACTTTCATTTCATTAATCTAGATTTTGGGTTTGTGTAAAGGCCCATTTAGCACAAGAATCTTGTCATTATCAGCTTTATTTATAAATTTGTGTGTGTAAAGTGTTGTCACTTTCAATTAATTTTGTGTGGTTGTAAAATCATTTTAAGCTTTATTACATGTTTTTGTGTGTTATGTGTTTGTCATTATCAGTTTATTATATATATATATATATATATATATATATATATATATATATATCTTCTAATAACTATATTTGAAATTCGCCAATCTCAAGCATTTAAAATAAAAGTTCTCATGAATGATCGGAAGTATTGATTGCATGCATTGAGAATGAATTTTTTTTTCTACAGCTTGGGAATTATGAAAACATACACCATCATTATTTTTGAAGTAGAGATATCTCATGATATATGGATTCGACATGTTTTTTGGATGTCTAGATACATTGAACTATATAAATGTTGTTAATTGTTTGTTAGTGTTTGATGATATTGAAACAGGAAATACTCTAAGAATGAACTTCTTTGTGAATAGCATCCATAAAATATAACATACTATCAATCGGGCCCGTGAAAAGTAACTAGATAAGTTATACGTAAATTATTATGAGGGATATGAAAAGTATATCAAACGTGCATTTGGATGCTCCAAACTCGATTTCAAATTATTTGTTAACTAACTTCCATGTGTGACATAAGAGATTTTTTTATCATCATGAGTTCATGCAGTACCGTGCCTAAAGAGAAGTAATATTAGCATTTGTTCTATGTCACACACAAAAAATTTAATGTTGTGAATTATAGCTAATTATCTTTATGATATTGGCTTGGACCCAAAATCCTATAAAGAGTGCGATAATGCACCATATTTTGTTGTGTGATCTCCCAAACATTTTGGACCTCTAATTCTATTATCTCTGAGAGAAGGTTAGTGTCTGCTATATTGGTAAGTTCTAGAAGAATGCAGAAGATTTTCGATTTCCAACATTGGAAACTTTTGTCTAGGTTGGTGTTGTAACTAGATGCAAAAATAAGAGCTTTAGAAGTATGTGACTGGTAGTTGATGCGTGTATGCTAGTTGTGGAATGCACATGTTGGACAAGTCATTAAGGAATGAGATGTTGGCATTAGTGGTAACCTAATTTCCGCTTTGATTTCAAATAGAAGTTATTTTGTTTTGTATTTTCCTCGTTGATTGTGGTATTTTGTGTTACTATGTGATGATGTTATTGTATGGCTCGCCTGTATGGTTCGCAAGGTTCTGCTGACCAGATTCCTCCTAACACTTGGTCGAGGTTTGATGTTGAATTCATTCATGTTCAGTAAAACTGTCCTACTTCATAAAAACCTTTCAAAGATTTCTCTTTTGGATATGATTGAACATTGGTTATTAGTTTTGTGCTTCCCAACTTTATTTGTTTTAGGTCTTCTGTATTCAAGTGTCTTTTATATATCCAGAGTCATACCAACATCATTATCTATCCTAAACGAATCAAATTAAAATATCTACAATAACAAAGTCTTATAACAAAATACTTAGAGAACAAACTAGTAGTTCTAAAACATAATTTTCTTTCTTTGAACTTATTCATGTTTTCATATACATTTTCTATATTCTTATCTGCTTCATCTTCTCCAAGAGTATCATGTTTTTTGATCATTATTTTCCAAAAAATCATCAAAAGTTCTTTGAAAAATATGAGTAAAGCATTCTCTTGAGATTTTGCTTGTTTTTTTTTTCCCTGTTCTTTGCTCCAGAAAATTAATTTTTTTTATTTGTTGACATTTTTCTGCAATACGACACATATCTGTTTACAAATTATAAATGTAATTAGGATTCTATACAATTAATGATAAAAAAAACACAACTTCTAGATTTTACCTTGAACTCTTGAAGCTTAATCACTCGGAGGTAATTAACTTAGCTATTTGGTGAAGACATAAAAAAAAAAGAAGAAGATTCTAGGGTTACGTGACAACTGACGATGGCTTGTAGAAGAACAAAATAGACTTTTCATCTTCTTTACGGGATCACCTAATATTTAAAATTTGCAAAGCTCATTTGTTTAAATTCATTAATCTTCTTGATATTAAATAATTTGTTTAAAACCTATTTATTTATCAAGAAACACATCGTTTAATTAATTTATTTTTGATTTAGTTAAATATGATGTAATGAGTTTAATTTTATTATACTCCATTTGAAAAATTTAAATTATAAATCAGATTTTATTGTTGATCTAATAGTTATTTGTTGATAAAAAAAAAACAATATATTTACCGTCCATTTGTACGTCACTTTACAATTAAACACACTAATACATAGCCCATTTACAATGCGGCATGTGACAATATGCTTTTGATTTTTCTTTTATGAAAAAGTACCCTATCATAAACTAGTAATGCTTTGCGCAAGTGAAAGACATGCCTTTGACTTTTCGTCAAATAAAAGATGCCCTAAGCTATTGTTTCTTTTTCAAATAAAAGATGCCCTAAGCTATTGTTTCTTCTTCAAATAAAAGATGCCCTAGGCTCTTGTTTCTTTTTTAATCACTAACGCACGGCCCTGTATATACCAATAGGTAATTAACCAAACCAAGAATCAATATTTCAGCTTTCTTTTAGCTTTATTTCGTGTAAACCTGCAATGTTCAATCAACTCTACCTAATCCAAGCCAATCATTATAATTGATATATTTCGGTGCAAATTAAATTTGGCAAAAACAAAGCACAAAGCAGAACACCAAACAGAGCACAAAGCAGAGCTTTGGATCAAACATAGTTTTAGATCAAAAACAGAGCACAAATAAATTCACTTAACAAAGAAGAGAATAGGTTCTTGAGGAGTGGGATCAATGATCAAACCATCACTAGGGGTTTCAGACTTGCTTATCAACCTATTTAGATGACCTCTAGGCAGATCACAACAATCACATTCATTCTCATGCAATGAGACTCAACTTAAGCTACAACCAGACTTGGTTATCACCAATGATCAATAGCTTATGCGACATTAATATCAGACCTAGAATATCCTAATAACATCTTAGACAATCAATCTCTTGAGGTAGGAAGGATTATCTAAACTTAACCTCTTTCAAGCATTTTTATAAACATCTTGTGGGTGGAAAACACCAAAAACTCAGATTTCAATTGATCAAAGAGAAATAAGAATTAAGCTCACTTAAACTGAAGAGATCTAAGCCTATTCAACCCTAAGCAAGCCTGCAAATCCCTTATTTGCCCTAATCTCACCATTTCTTCAAGAATCCTAATGGATCTACTCAAACTTCATGAATAAAAGCATAAACCCGGAAAATTAAATGATTAAAATCAAAAGGAAAATCAAGACAAGATGAACAACAATAATTAAAGACAAAAATTCAAATAAGCAAAGGATCACAAAGTATCTAAGTTTCAAAATGAGAGAATTACAAGAAAAGGAGAAAAGTTCTTTTTTCCTTAAAAGAAAGGCTAAAACGTGGTGTCCTGCTTAATTACATACGGAAGTATTTATACTCCAATAATTAAAAAAAAAACCTAAGAAAGTCAATGCCCCTTGTGGATGAAAAACATTTGATCAAGTGGTGGTCGAGCGTCTCGGTCGAGCGTCATGGTTATATGCCAAATTTTCTTATTCGCATCCTGAACTTTGCCTCTTGACCGATCAGTTCATCCACGGGTCTTCTTGTAATCCGGAATTCTCCATAATAAGTCCTTGAAATACCTAAAATTCACCATTATGCATATGTATGCAATTTTGGACACCAAGTATGCAAAGTAAACCTAAAAAACCTTAAAATGATGATGATACTGTGAATATGAATAAAAATATGCTAAATGACACATCTAAAATGTGTTAAAATGCAGACACATCAGTTAAGTCACTTTCAATTTTATTTTCTTCTAGTTGTATTTCAAGTGTTAGTATTCCTATATGATTATTTTATGTGATTATGTGTAAGGTGCTTATTATTTTCGTCAATATTTTTATATCTTTGTAAACTGTTTGTCACTTTCAATTTGTGTTTGATTGGTATAAGGTTGCGGGACGGTTTTGGTAAATCCGCGCATTATTCACTAATCAAAAAAAATTAATTGCATTTAAAGTGCGGGAGGGTTTTTGAAAAAGGCGATCTGTTTTACTTTGGAAATTTTCAAATATGCACTTCAGAAAAACCAAACAATGTAAATGTTTTTTAGTCCACTGGCAACGGTAAATCTACTTAATGCAGTTCATTTGTACAACCAAAGATTGAGTTTCCCCACCTACATTATATAGAAATTTGACTAATATGTCGGGCAGTTGTGGTTCAATATAATTTGGTGTTGATAGAAAAAAAAACCAAACCACCAATTAAGGTGTGGTCCAATTTGAAAACAAGTATTTACGAATCATGGTTTTTAATCCAAACCATTGAAAAGAACAGTTTTCTTTTACGTATTTATAATTACATATTGTATTAACTCTTTTTTTTTTATTAACACCTAAAACTAATATTAAACACTAGTTTTAGTCTCGATCAAACAAAAACACTAGTTTTAATTATTTAACGATTACTTTTTTAATTATTTACCGAATATTAGTATTATTATTTTATGAATTAAAATCAAATTTACTTAATACTTTTTGGTATGATAGAATGATTCAACTCATCATGACTGTGAGTACAATCCTTTTATTATAAAAAAAATAAATTTTAAAAGAATTAAGGTATAGTCTTTAGACTATGAATTAATTTTTGTAATTCAAATTATTAACAAAAAAAATTCAAATTTTAATTATCCAATTTTTAAAATCTTTTAATAAGATAAAATACTATATATTTAAAATTTTGTATAAATATAATTTCATACAATTTAATTTCAGTTATTCAATTTTTAAATTCTTTATAATAAATTTATTATAATAATTTTAATTTATAATGTTATCCACAAAACCGTACCGCTTTTATATATTCTTCAAAAACAATTTTATTTTGTTCCGCACTGCTATATTATCACCAATCAAAATATATTTAATTCCGCTTTTTTAGTTAGACCGCACTTATTTTGCACCACATTCTGTCCCGCACTACTAAAATTAATGTCGCCAATTGAACTATTTATTTCATGGGGTTGTATAGTAGCTTTCAACTTTATTTCATGTGGTTGTATAGTCATTTTAAATTCTATTTTGTGTGGTTGTGTGTTAAATGATTGTCACTATCAGTTTGATTTTTGTATATTTGTGTGTAAAGTGTTTGCTCATTCTCAACTTTATTTTATGTGCTTGTATGGT